>CATPAC010000065.1:0-221727 GCA_954871275.1 Leptopterna dolabrata | reverse complement strand
GGGGGGGGGGGGGGGGGGGGTTAAAATAGGGGTTTTCGAGGTTTTAGTGAACATGAGCTTGTGAGGTAGTTTTCCGTGTTTTTAGGGCGAGAAGATCAAATAAGTATTTGATTTGACCAAAGAGTGAATAACTGAGGGTGCAACGAAGGTTCAGCACCCAAAATTCATTTTTTATGAGTCAAAAACCTGGGAAATTGTCTGACATCACCATAAATGTGTATAATATCACAAGAATTAGCACGAAGAGGTGAATCCAGACAAATAAATGGCACTATCAATGATCAAAGATGATTTGTTGGGGGAGGGGGGGGACCTAATTCGTGTTTTGGGGGGCAAAAATTGGTGGAAACCATCAGAAATAGCTATTTCAATTATTGCACATGAAAGAAACAATAAACGAACAGCCAACATTTCCGTACGTATGTCCAATAGAATAAACCCTTGAGACAAGGGCTTTTCAGCGTTTTTAAATGAAAGTAGGGTCCACTCTAAGAATTTTGGGACCAACCGCTCTCTCATACGATGAATACATCTTTTCTATGAACTTCCAAAGTTTCGGTAACAAATGACGTCATTGATCCTTCCCGCCAGAGCGGGAACCCCTTGCTAAGTGTGACGTCACTCGTTGCCGGAACTTTAAAAGCTCATAGAAAAAGAACTATTCATTGTGGGAGAGAAGGTACGGCTGGTCTCTAAGTACTTAGAATGGAATCTAGTTCCATTAAAAAACTGTATAAACTCATATATATTAAAATCTATTTGTCATATTTTGTCATGAGTACTCCTCATGAGACACGAAACTTGTGGTGATAAGCATGGAGAGAGACTTGGTCTACTAATGAATTTCCCTTCATTTCGCTTGTAAGGGACTACAGCGTCGGATTCACTGGAAATTGTCACAAAGTTAGAAATGCGAAACAAGAATCCAGCGTTTATTGTTTTTGAACTAGAAATCACTACCTAATATACTTATTCACTATGACATAATTACCTCAGTCCTATATTCTCAAGATAGAGGAAAATCGACTCCTCGTCCACCTCACCTCCTGAAATGATAAATTGTAAGTTAAAACTTGGAAAGTGCACGATTGAGAAAGATGAATTAGTAGGTACATACCTGTGAAGTGGCATGAACTGGCTTTAGAAACAGTTACCTGCCAATCATCAACGAACAATTCCACAGTCCGCAGATACCTATATTACAAACAAAACACAATCAGACAAATCAATTTCATTGCCCTCCTATGTTTGGCGGGTGTCACTGATTCACGGGGAAATTGCCATAATATTAGACAGATGCATCAAACCTTTTTTAATAGCTCCTAAAACGGGCCCATGGTTAGGCGCGCCATATTTCTACACTAAATAAATACAAATTACACTCAAGACTGAAAAATACCCGAGATGGCGAGCAACAAACGGACGAACGGCGGTCATAAATTATACTATGTATTAATTTCATATTGGTAGGTACACCCTCCGATCGTTCACTCTGATTCCATTCATTGATGGCCCTTGACAACCTGTCCGGAAGCTTTTGCATCTTATGGGGAGAGTGTGCAATCATTGGACGGCATGACGTACAAGATTAGATAAGACGTTATTTTTCATGGTGAATTGAATCGTGACGCTAAGGTCTCAGACCAATGACAAAGTGGTTTCTGGAGGATTCAAGAGTTTAAATCCTTCAGAAACATGCACAAGACCCTCATCAAACACGACTCTTTAGTTTTAGCTATCATCTTCTACGAACTAAATCAATCGCGAAGAAGTCGTGGAAAACCATTTCAATGAAAAACGGAGTTACTGAAAAGCTGTCTGTTTCAACTAATACACGAAGAAACTCGAAACATACACTGTTATACCTGTTTCGGTGATGAAACCATCCAGACCAACAGATGGTTTGATCACCGAAACCGGTGTGTAACAGTGTATTTTTCGCGTTTTTCGTGTAATACGCGAAAAAATGCGAAAAATCCATAGTGATACCGGTTTCGGTGATAAAACCATCCAGACCAACAGATGGTTTGATCACCGAAACCGGTATGACAGTGTATTTTTTCGCGTTTTTTAGTGTATTAGTTTAGTGGAAATAGAAAACTTTTCAATAACTCCGTTTTTCTCGATGAAGATTATTTCTCCGTTTTTTGATCGAAGATTATTTCTGGGAGGAGATCATGTGCGCTTCCTCTGGTAGATGGGCCTACGTCACTGATAACTATATTCATGTCGAGGAAATTATCTCAGCCCTGCGTCTTTAAGTAGGTGAAAAATTGCGTCTTCTGTCGCCATATTACCTGGGAAATGATTAAATGGTAGTTAAAACTTGGAAATATTGTGCATGATTGGGAATTAGGTAGGGGAAAATTAGGTAGGTACCGGTGACACTAAGGACACACAGTTACTAAAAGAATCATAGTCGATACACAGCGGCAACTATGCAGTTAACGTAACTATTTTGTTCCCCTACTGTGTCTGTTCACAGGTACCTACCTAGGGGTTGTATCTCTCTTGGTTCGGTAATTCATATTTCAATACAGGGTGTCGGGATTATCTCGTGCCAACAAAAAACAAAAATTGCTGACTGCAATTACATAAAGAGCATAATCGAATACATTCCGATCAACCGTATCAGACGAGAAACTGGTGTTTGCGGGTGAAAAAAAAGTGACATTTTTTGCTAAATCGTGGGTTTTGCTCGAAAACGACAAGTTTCAGGCGGATGTTTCGACTTCTACGTTATTTTTCATGGTGAATTGAATCGTGACGCTAAGGTCTCAGACCAATGACAAAGTGGTTTCTGGAGGATTCAAGAGTTTAAATCCTTCAGAAACATGCACAAGACCCTCATCAAACACGACTCTTTAGTTTTAGCTATCATCTTCTACGAACTAAATCAATCGCGAAGAAGTCGTGGAAAACCATTTCAATGAAAAACGGAGTTACTGAAAAGCTGTCTGTTTCAACTAATACACGAAGAAACTCGAAACATACACTGTTATACCTGTTTCGGTGATGAAACCATCCAGACCAACAGATGGTTTGATCACCGAAACCGGTGTAACAGTGTATTTTTCGCGTTTTTCGTGTAATACGCGAAAAAATGCGAAAAATCCATAGTGATACCGGTTTCGGTGATAAAACCATCCAGACCAACAGATGGTTTGATCACTGAAACCGGTGTAACAGTGTATTTTTCGCGTTTTTCGTGTAATACGCGAAAAAATGCGAAAAATCCATAGTGATACCGGTTTCGGTGATAAAACCATCCAGACCAACAGATGGTTTGATCACTGAAACCGGTGTAACAGTGTATTTTTCGCGTTTTTCGTGTAATACGCGAAAAAATGCGAAAAATCCATAGTGATACCGGTTTCGGTGATAAAACCATCCAGACCAACAGATGGTTTGATCACTGAAACCGGTGTAACAGTGTATTTTTCGCGTTTTTCGTGTAATACGCGAAAAAATGCGAAAAATCCATAGTGATACCGGTTTCGGTGATAAAACCATCCAGACCAACAGATGGTTTGATCACCGAAACCGGTATGACAGTGTATTTTTTCGCGTTTTTTAGTGTATTAGTTTAGTGGAAATAGAAAACTTTTCAATAACTCCGTTTTTCTCCATCATCTTCTAGTTAGGGCATACATACATCGGCGGTCGAGAAAAGGATGTTGACCCATTGCAATTGATCTTTTTCTTCATAAATCGACCAGCTAAAAAGTCAAGTCACCATTCATTCAGCGTGAAAAATTAAATAGGAATCGGTAATCTCCTGATGATGTCATCTTCATTTTCGACCAAAACCCGGCATTTCACCAAAAATGTCCCTTTTTTTTCAATCTCCAAACATAAATTTCTGATGTATTAGGTACGTTAGTTGTTTTGAGCCGTGTATGTAGTACTAGGAAATGAAAACTAGTAGGCAGCTGAAAATGTCCAGTGTTTGTACTCTTGGCGCAGTTCTAAAATTCTTAATACATTATTCATTGAGCGTTATTAGCGCATTTTTGGTCATTCTAATTACATACAGGTAGTCGACAACACGAGAAAAAAATCAAAATTTAAGGGTTTCGTTCGCATACGAGTTGTAAAATCGGTCCCTGAAGTTTGGCACAAGACAATCCGGACACCCTGTACAATGAATATACCTCAAGCCTTCTCACCGCGACAAGGTGGAGATACTTCGAGAAGGGAAAGTTAATTTCAAGTGAAGTCAAGTTCACAATACCTTCAGAAGATAGTTCTGATTTACGTGACACTCGTACATAACATTGTGATTCATACATTAGAAACGATCCTTCACGAGTTTGAGTTACACCTCATGTAATAAGGAAGTAAGTCAAACACTTCGGTAATAGATCAACAAATTTTAGGTCCAGTGTTTATCAGGTTAAAGATTCTCATTCTATTTGAGGCGTTAACTGGAGAACAAAAAATTGCGGTAGTGTGCAAAATATCAGGGTATATGATTTTTGGCGCTAGACGGGGACAACATTCACATGTCATACTTGGACCTGTATTTGGAAAGCAGGTCGAACACAACCACTTTAGGTAAGCAAATTTTAGTTTTTTACCAGGTCAAATCAAGAGGCGTTAATTGGGAACAAAAAATTGGGGTAGTGTGACGTGCTTCTGGTGTGCCAGATATCAAGACATACCATTTTGGGCGATCGACTGGGACAGCATTTGGGGGTTTTCACACTGTTATACGTCATATTAAGACCTGAATTTGGAAGGTAGGTCGAAAACAACCACTTTACGCAAACACGTTTTAGTTCTAATGTTCGTCAGGCCAAATCTAGAAGGCTCCCGACATTTCAAGCGTTAATGGGGGGGGGGGATTGGTACTGAGTGCCGTGTTTCCAGTATGCCACATCTCAGGACATACTATTTTGGGCGTTCGATGGGGACAAAACTGAAGGTGTTCACATAATACGTCATAAGTATGACCTGTATTTGGAAGGCAGGTCGAACACTTTAGGTAAACACATTTTTAGGCCTAGTGTTTACCAGGTCAAATCTAGAAGGCTCTCGACATTTCAGGCGTTAATTGGGGAACAAAAAATTGGGATGGAGCTGCCGTGTTTCCAGTATGCCACATCTCAGGACATACTATTTTGGGCGTTCGATGGGGACAAAACTGAAGGTGTTCACTTAATACGTCATAATTATGAACTGTATTTGGAAGGCAGGTCGAACACTTTAGGTGAACACATTTTTAGGTCTAGCGTTTGCCAGGCCAAATCTAGAAGGCTCTCGACATTTCAAGCGTTAATTGGGGAACAAAAAATTGGGGTGGAGCTGCCGTGTTTCCAGTATGCCACATCTCAGGACATACTATTTTGGGCGTTCGATGGGGACAAAACTGAAGGTGTTCACTTAATACGTCATAATTATGAACTGTATTTGGAAGGCAGGTCGAACACTTTAGGTAAACACATTTTTAGGCCTAGTGTTTGCCAGGCCAAATCTAGAAGGCTCTCGACATTTCAAGCGTTAATTGGGGAACAAAAAATTGGGGTGGAGCTGCCGTGTTTCCAGTATGCCACATATCAGGAAATACTATTTTGGGCGTTCGATGGGGACAAAACTGAAGGTGTTCACTTAATACGTCATAATTATGAACTGTATTTGGAAGGCAGGTCGAACACTTTAGGTAAACACATTTTTAGGTCTAGCGTTTGCCAGGCCAAATCTAGAAGGCTCTCGACATTTCAAGCGTTAATTGGGGAACAAAAAAATTGGTAGAGTGCCGTGTTTGCAGTATGCCACATATCAGGACATACTATTTTGGGAGTTCGATGGGGACAAAACTGAAGGTGTTCACTTAATACGTCATAATTATGAACTGTATTTGGAAGGCAGGTCGAACACTTTAGGTAAACACATTTTTAGGTCTAGCGTTTGCCAGGCCAAATCTAGAAGGCTCTCGACATTTCAAGCGTTAATTGGGGAACAAAAAATTGGGGTGGAGCTGCCGTGTTTCCAGTATGCCACATCTCAGGACATACTATTTTGGGCGTTCGATGGGGACAAAACTGAAGGTGTTCACTTAATACGTCATAATTAAGACCTGTATTTGGAAGGCAGGTCGAACACTTTAGGTAAACACATTTTTAGGTCTAGCGTTTGCCAGGCCAAATCTAGAAGGCTCTCGACATTTCAAGCGTTAATTGGGGAACAAAAAATTGGGGTGGAGCTGCCGTGTTTCCAGTATGCCACATATCAGGAAATACTATTTTGGGCGTTCGATGGGGACAAAACTGAAGGTGTTCACTTAATACGTCATAATTAAGACCTGTATTTGGAAGGCAGGTCGAACACTTTAGGTAAACACATTTTTAGGTCTAGCGTTTGCCAGGCCAAATCTAGAAGGCTCTCGACATTTCAAGCGTTAATTGGGGAACAAAAAATTGGGGTGGAGCTGCCGTGTTTCCAGTATGCCACATCTCAGGACACACTATTTTGGGCGTTCGATGGGGACAAAACTGAAGGTGTTCACTTAATACGTCATAATTATGAACTGTATTTGGAAGGCAGGTCGAACACTTTAGGTAAACACATTTTTAGGTCTAGCGTTTGCCAGGCCAAATCTAGAAGGCTCTCGACATTTCAAGCGTTAATTGGGGAACAAAAAAATTGGTATAGAGTGCCGTGTTTGCAGTATGCCACATATCAGGACATACTATTTTGGGCGTTCGATGGGGACAAAACTGAAGGTGTTCACTTAATACGTCATAATTATGAACTGTATTTGGAAGGCAGGTCGAACACTTTAGGTAAACACATTTTTAGGTCTAGCGTTTGCCAGGCCAAATCTAGAAGGCTCTCGACATTTCAAGCGTTAATTGGGGAACAAAAAATTGGGGTGGAGCTGCCGTGTTTCCAGTATGCCACATCTCAGGACATACTATTTTGGGCGTTCGATGGGGACAAAACTGAAGGTGTTCACTTAATACGTCATAATTATGAACTGTATTTTTTGGAAGGCAGGTCGAACACTTTAGGTAAACACATTTTTAGGTCTAGCGTTTGCCAGGCCAAATCTAGAAGGCTCTCGACATTTCAAGCGTTAATTGGGGAACAAAAAATTGGGGTGGAGCTGCCGTGTTTCCAGTATGCCACATCTCAGGACATACTATTTTGGGCGTTCGATGGGGACAAAACTGAAGGTGTTCACTTAATACGTCATAATTATGAACTGTATTTGGAAGGCAGGTCGAACACTTTAGGTAAACACATTTTTAGGCCTAGTGTTTGCCAGGCCAAATCTAGAAGGCTCTCGACATTTCAAGCGTTAATTGGGGAACAAAAAAATTGGTATAGTGCCGTGTTTGCAGTATGCCACATATCAGGACATACTATTTTGGGAGTTCGATGGGGACAAAATTGAAGGTGTTCACATAACACGTCACTAGTATGACCTGTATTTGGAAGGTAGGACCTAAACAACCACTTTAGGAAAGCAAATTTTTCAAGGCCCACCAACTTTGGGCAACTGATTAGGCGATTTGTTCAGGTTTGTTTCTTGTATGATCATAATGAACTCCATCAGAATTTGATACAGAATGACAACTATACATTTTGAGTAACTATGTGATAAAAACACTTCAAAGGTCAATGAAATTAACTTTCTCTTTGATATTTAACACCCACCAAAGACAGGGTGGTCAAGTTATCCCTTGACATCGGGTTCACATTAAATTTTGAATTTATACTGTCCATACGGTGAACGGTGAAGTCGAGGTGCAGTCACGTGTGAATACTGTGCCGTTAAATTCGAATACAATCCTGTGCGTTACGCAAGACTGTATTAATTTCCCAACACCTCCATCAACACAAACTCTTGCATACACATTTCTTTTTCGGTTAAATTTTTCAAAAACCCAACCAAAATTGATGGAATTACCAATTGTGTAAAACTGTTGTGTCAACAGTATTCTTGGATACTATGTTCTCGCAGTTTCAATCAATCGGACCATAATGCTGAACTATACGAGGTTAGGCATCAACTGGATTTGCAATACTATGGCACGACCACATCCTTAAAATTCCAGCTGGCTAGAACTAGTTGACATAGTCAATCAACGCAGGCCATATTTTTCACATTTCAATGGAATGGAACGATGGTTCTGCCCATTGTAGGAGCTGGTACACTGTAGAAAAAAAAAAGGGGGGGGGGGGGGGGGGGGACTTCGCAAAATGATTTATTCCACCTTGTGAACATACCTTTTGAATTGTTATTTTAGTTTATGTACCCCACGACTGAAAGCTTAAATCTCAAGCACCTTCCTTCTTTCGTTGAAGCCCTTTTCACTACATCCCCCCCCCCCCCCCCCCCGCAGCACACATCCTATTGCTTCCTCATTATCGAAGGTAGAGAGAAGTCTTGGATTCGTGATCGAGTAAAAAAAAAAAAAAAAAAAAAAAAAAAAAAATTGTCCTCCAAAATGAAAATTTCCACGACCATTTTGCTTTTCAGACATCAAGGAACATTTTTGGTTCCGTGTCTGTTTGTCTGCGGTCAATTCCTTGTAACGCCCATAACTACACGAAAAAATGGTCGAAATGGGCTGACATTTTGAGGGTACGTGCGGGTTGCGTCACATATGGTCCCATAATGTAATAATTGGAAAAGTACCGTAACTTTCGTCTGCGCATGAGCAAACGTGAAATACCTGAAACGCCCATAACTGCCATAAATATCGTTGAAATGAATTCAAACTTGGAGAGTCGATCAGGAATAATACGGTGACAGTTGCACATGGATTTCATTGGAATCGTACCGTAACTTTCGTTTGCGCATATGTAAACGTCAAATACTTGACACGGTCATAACTACCTTAAATATCGCTGAAACGAGTTCAAATTGGATGGCCGATCAGGAATATGACTTTGATAGTTCCATATGAATTTCATTGGAATCCCATTACGTATGCTAGGTAATTATTACTACTCAATCATTTTGACTGATCATTTTTTTACCAGCTGATTCTACACGTCAATGTTACAATAAGTGAGGAAGCTATACTGCCCACCCAACTTGGCAGACGTTTTTCCTCCTATTAACGATTCCGATGACCTCAAATCTTTTGCTAGGGTTTTGCAGTCCCCACCTCTCACCTATAAACCCCCTTTGAGCTGCTCTGCCCCAGACACATTCCTGAAGTTTCATTCAAAACGAACACTCAAGTAGGTATTTCACACACACGCACGTGTTAGATTATGATAAGGTACGTGAAAGCAATGCGCCGCATCTTATCAAACGTTTTTGGTCCTTGAAGGATGAATGTCTACTTTTATTAGATCCCGTTTTTCCATTTGATTCTCGCCACTTGTTTTCCTCTCGTGAACAGCCATCCTTTAACCGAGCACGTAATTTTCCTCAAATTTCATATTCGCTCCATTCCGAGTCCTCACCACGCCTGACCGTCGAGCTCTTGAAGAGGCCTCATAACTCGAGCAGCCTTTGCGACGCTATCGTGAGCCCTGGAAATCTCCGACGGGTTTCTCCAAAGGGGTGAATCCGCTTTGATACAAATCTGTTGAGACGCGCGCCGAGATCCCGAGACCGGGGCGGCGCTTTTAACGGTCCCATTAATTCGACGCTGGGGCAGATGAGTCATGTAGCTCAGTGGTTTCGTAGTGGAAAGCGGGTCCACAAGGTGAGGAATAAACTTCCACCACTGCCGCCTACCGTCGCCCTACAACCCGAAAATGCCGCTCTCACCTTGTAGAACGGGATACTTCAGAAACCGGCGACTGCCCGTCATTCATAAATCCGCCGCCGTCTTATTTTCAGGTTTTACATTTCGTGATGCTCATACTCAAGTATGTGAAGACTACAAACGTACACTTGTATCACCGTTGGTGAATGTATTCGGTAACGTAAACGTTGACACCAATTAATATGAGAAGTAGGTACACCTACCTATTCATGGGTCCGAAAATGGCAGCTTTCATTCCACTCTTTTGCCCCGCCGCAACATAGATTTGGTTAATTAAGAACGTAAGGAATCGAGCGGGGGAAAAAACCCAAACGCTGCAAATTATTACACAACGGTTTATTATTACCCTGTGTAGATGCTCCTTCACCGTAGATCAGTGTTTTGTGTATTAATTTTGGTCCATGGTAACTAAGGGAAGTGCGAAGTACGGAGGACGGCGTACGGACAGACATTTTTTCATTCCGTTTTCCAACGTACTTTGAACGGCAACCATCAAATTTTGAGGTGTTTTTTAAAATGAATTTTCCTCCTCTCCCCCCCCCCCCCTTTCTCGCTCGATGCGGAGGTCTTTATTGAAAATAATAAACCGAAACGTTAACCCTCCTCAAAATTTGACCATAATTTGCTGCGTTTTCGAACGGTGTTATAACTCGACTTCTGCTGAACCGATCAGGTCCAATTTTGACCACATCCCCAGTGAATAACTGTGCCAAATTTCAGCTCTTAAAACCCTCTGACCTACTCCGAGAAACTGCACCCCCCAAACAATGTGACGACGGGGTGGGTGGAGGGAGGGCAATTGCACAAAAGGCACTTTCTTGGAGCATAAAGAATGTGTGCAAAATTTCAGCTCGATCCATTATGCCTGTGAGGATGTAGCCCTGTCAAAGAAGAACAACAGCGAGAACTAAAAAAAACTTGAAAAAAAAAACTTTTCCAACTTCCGTAATTCCGGCCCTTCATTCCGAGAATTGAAATTTGATACACGTCCTCAGGGGCCCCTCGAGAATGGGTGCACGAAAAATGAACACCGGAGACCCCAGGGGGCCGAGTTACGGGAGAGTAAAAAGCCCTACGTGTTCTGTAATGTAAACAGCGTTTTTAGCAGCTTTCGAGTTTTTCGGTTTTCTTAGCGGGCGGTACGTTATATATTATAGTTGCAGGAATTTTAATAGCTCGGACATTCCGACAATTTGATTTGGACTGTCCCAAGAAGTTAGGATCTAGCCTCCTTCAGAAATCATTTCTGGAGCCCTAAAGCAGTACCAAATACTACTCTAATGTTGAGAAGCTAAATCACCAGGGTCCATGACAAACCGCCTGGAAGGACTGTCGGTAAGGAAGTCCGACGCGGTATCTGAAGGAAGGAGATGATGAATGATTAAGGAAGGTTTCCTTCAGGCAAAAGGCGATTGTCTTTCGCAGGGAAGAGACTGAAACCGAGGGTAAGGGAGGTCCAGCGCGGTCTTGAGCTCCACAATAGGGAATTCATTAGAATAATCAAGCACTTGCCCCCAAACATCTTCAGATGAATAATCCAGGCCTTGTAGTGATTACTCAGACTGGTTGCCCAGATCGCTCCCTTTTCTCCAGCTTGTCTTATTCCTAGAATGAAACGCTGCAAATCCCTGCACAACGGTTTAGTATTTTGTACAGAATACGCTTCTCTTACAGATCACAGCTCTCTGTATAGATAACCCGTCTATATAATATGTACTATTCTATACATGTTATGTAGATCGCAGACCCTCCGCAGACCATACCTAACCCTGTACTCGTTACTAGACACCTACCTAAATCACGAGTTAAATGTTGCTAAAATAATTCTGTCGATGACAAACAGTAACTAAAATGGCAAAAAGAAACGCAAATCTGTGTACATCACTGTTTTCTATGGTCAGTACCTACCCTCGTGGTCAAGTGTAATGAACCGTAGTGTAATAAATTGCCCATCAATAATACTTCAACGGTTGGTCAAGTTGCAAAAGTACCGATCAACAAAATCCAGCCCCTTCTTGGTAGGTGAACCGTTGTGTAATAATTTACCGTTCTGTAATAATTTATCGTTGTGTAATAATTTACCATTGTGTAATAATTTACCCATCAATAATACTTCAAAGTTTGTTCAAGTTTCAGAAGTACCTACCAACAAAATCCAATAGTCCATCACTTATCAAATGAAATAATATCGCAGAACAATCAACTCGACTTCATAAAGCCATCCTTGATTATAATCAGGTGCTCCCTAGTGATGATATCCGGGCCGGACTTATACCGTTTAATTCACGACGTGTTGACGAAGCTTTTTGGTGCACATGAACGGCTGGACGTACAATGCTCCGGGTGGTCTCAAAAGATTGTTTAGCTCAAGACAAATTTAATAACGTAAAAAAACTATACCCTTCTATCGAAAGTTGTCGAGTTACGGCGTTCTGAAAATTTCAACCCCTATTTTGAGCCCCTTAGAGATGACTGACAGTAACGCCGAGCTTCGAGGACCAACTAGACCCCGAACGGAACCCATAACCCGAATTTCATCAATTTTGTTTCATGGTAACTAAGAACAGTGCTAAGTACGGCGTACGGCGGACAGACAGAAATTTTTTTATTGCATTTTCGGAATCTACATACCTTGAAAAATAAACCATCAAAATATGAGGGGGGTGGGGGTGGGGTTAGAATTTTATTTTTTTTTCCCCCATGCTCGATTCCAATGGTTCATTATTGCAAATAATAAACCAAAATGAGATACGATTAGGAGACGCTTCCTTCTGCTAGCTTCGAAATGCAAACAACCTGGAGATGCTCACTGTTCGGAATTTCTATTCATATATCACGAAAGCCAGCTTTAGCAACCCTGAAACTCTCCTAATCACAATACAATTTTAACGTCAAAACCTTTCAAGCCATAAAAGCGTTGGAAAAATGTGCAGGAGGGTAGGTACAAGCCAAAATGAAATGACGAAAGGAAAACAAATTAGTTTCACCAACGCCCGTCTTTTTATAGGTAAGTGTCGTGGTTCCTCCCAGACCCACAACCATTGTATTCGCCAACTTTAGATCTCGCAAATAAACACGCAGAAGTGGGGACGAAAGACGCAGGAGGTAGGAGCCCAGCCTGGTTCATCCCCACCATCCCCTACAAACTAGGGGATGGAGGGAGACAGCCACTGGGGTCTATAAAACCCCGGCGCCTGCCTCTTTTTCCTCATTCTACGTTCTCCTCTAGTCGCTGACTACTCTCTCTCCTCCTTACCTCATCTCTCTCTCCTCTCCTAAAAGATGCTGTGTGCGGTGGTGGTACGCCCATAACCCCCAGCCAAACCAACCTAAAAGATCCCAGGAATAAGGGCGGTGATTCGCTCATAACCCACCTGGGCACATCCAAAAAGAACCTAGTGATGGTGGTGGTCCGCCCATAACCTCCTAGGCAGCATCCCACAAAACATCTCCAAAAAGATCCCAGGAATAAGGGTGGTGATTCGCTCATAACCCACTTGGGCACATCCAAAAAGAACCTAGTGATGGTGGTGGTCCGCCCATAACCTCCTAGGCAGCATCCCACAAAACATCTCCAAAAAGATCCCAGGAATAAGGGTGGTGATTCGCTCATAACCCACTTGGGCACATCCAAAAAGAACCTAGTGATGGTGGTGGTCCGCCCACATAACCTCCTAGGCAGCATCCCACAAAACATCTCCAAAAAGATCCCAGAAATAAGGGTGGTGATTCGCTCATAACCCACTTGGGCACATCCAAAAAGAACCTAGTGATGGTGGTGGTCCGCCCACATAACCTCCTAGGCAGCATCCCACAAAACATCTCCAAAAAGATCCCAGAAATAAGGGTGGTGATTCGCTCATAACCCGCCTGGGCATATCCTCACACTGCTCGTGATGAAATACGCCAATTTAAATTCATCACAGTAAGTTTTGAGGATTATCCGGTACATGTACAAATGTCCCATTTGTACATCGTGTTTCATGTCCAGGACTTCATGTTTAACACCAATTCTATATTTCGCTTCGTCTTGCTTTTACCCATCCTACCTAGGACTACAAACAACCTGAGTCGCCTTGAAACGGTACTAATAGAAACATATTTCAATTATCAAATTGTGTCTAGGCTCCCAAGGTGCCAGCGGCGTCTAGTGACTCCAGATGTTTCATGTGTGTTATTAGATACACAGCTTATCCTGATGGCCCAAAGAGTATCTAGACCTGCTCATACCGAGGGCTGACAAATAATGCAATACCAACATCAAATACATCCGTTGCCATTACACTTACAGGCGCCGTTGTGACACCAAAAACTCAAGAGCGAATTATGAGGGCCCAGAGAGTAAACATCTCATTTCGAGCATAGACAATCAGGGTAGACAAACAAATATAATCTTAACCGCTCAAAGTATTCTATAATATACTAGTGCCTACCTAATCACTTGCATGTGACAGAATTTTCTAGGTAAACGGTGAAACGAATAGGAAGAAGTGCGTGGCTTCAAAGAACTTCAAGACCCTGTTTCGGGAGTTAATGCACCTTTTGGAAAGATCTGACAACGGAAGAACTAATGGATTTTCAGTGGAAGAAATAAAATACAATCGCGCTAGTTCCGCGCTGGTCACACTTAAAATCAAGAATATGCGTTTTATAAATGGCTAGGGAAATTTACTGTAGAGAACCGATTTATTCTAACCAAAATTTAGCTACCTACGTACGTTGCAGTTCATGGTAAAATCAGTTATTAGTATTCAACGTTGCACCCCTCATTCCGAGGGTCGTAAGTTGCGTTACTGTATACAGTAATGTTAGTTTCGTTCGAGTCTCTAACATACTGGAAATGTACTGCAATCAATGAACAGTCATAGTAGGTATACCTACTAGACCGAAAACAATCAGTTGGTTACTTAAAAAATGGTTTCATGCTATAAAATATATCTACCTAAATCCTAATGTGTGAAGTTTTGCTTGACGATTAGGTGGTCGGTAACCACCTAGAAGAATGAACGTTCATGAATGCGGTTCACCCACAGAGGCGCAATCGTGTAAGGTATAGTACGTGCGATGAGTCCACAAGAATCGGTGGTGAGAAGAAAAAAAAAGAAAGCGTTCGGCTTTGCTCCGAATATTCACACAAGCCTGCACCTTCAAAACATCGGTTTGCAGGGTATAATTGATGCACGAGCAGCGGCCGCGGGAGTCTGGTGGTGATATGTGATATCCGATAATCACACCTGTCTGGGGCACCAGTTCCTCAGTCAATGGAGCGTTGAAGATGGTCCCGAGCCTGTGGATCCAGGGAAGGGTTCGGGTACAGTGAATAAAACAAAGTAATTCACTCCTGAGCATCTACTGCACGTGAAGTCTTACATCGTGAGTAGGTACTAGCTCTCTAGGTGTTAATAAAACGAAGGTTTTACTAGCAAAGTTGACATCGCTGGAAATGTGCACTTGCGAGAGCCTTTGCTCCTTTCCGTTTGATTGTTCAGCATGCTTTTTACCGCAATGCAACATAAAAATGTTTACTATTTTCCCCACGTCAAACAGAAAGGATATAATTATGTTCCGGCTTGTCACAGAACACCTCATCCCCCCCCCCCCCGCTCACAATCATCATGCGAACAACAGTAACGAATTCACGTTTCGTCAACGAAGATGTGGATTTTGCTGACAAGTTGCAATTTCACGTCGCCAATCACGTTTCGAAAGAATCCGCTACGACCGTTGGAGGAGTGTGTGTGTGCTGGTGTGCTACTCGAGTGATGTCGATACCCGCTGACAGTCGCTATCTCAAATAACCCGTGCCGCATTGAGGTTGAAGATCAGAAAAACTCACTTTGTTTCATAAAATCTACAGGATGTAGCGAAAACAAACCTGAAAACCCTAGAAACAGAGTAAAGACATAACGAAACAGTCGTTGATAAACGCTTGCATACGAGTCTGCAACGCATTGGGACATTTTCATGTCTTTCCCCTCCTTCCTTCTCACCTACCAAATTAGGTAGGTACCTAATTATAAAGTCGCAATCTAAGTTGTAGTGTTGATCATAAAAGAATTGGTAATTAGACTCAGTTCTTCGATTAATGTAATAAACGTGGTATTATTGTTTAAATGAAATGTCGGCTAAGATTGAAGAGTGGATTTGAATTTGGCCAATAGATCTTCAGCAGAGCGCTGAGCCTTCCTCCATTGTGCTTGAGCGCGTCGTTCTTCTGTAAGAATTTGGCACGTATGTATAATCTTTGCTTGGTGTTTGGAAACCATTCTCGCGGCTCTATCTCTTTCCAATTGTAAATGGTGTATTGTGGTGTCAAGAAGTGACGTCTTGACAAGCTGTAAAAGAGGATAATTGGTCAGCGTACACCTGTGTTGTTAGGGGTATTGGACGGCTGTAACACGACACATGGTAGCAATTCCATACAGGTTAGGGTGAAGAACACAGTAGATTTGTAGTAATACAACTCATTATTGAGTCAACTAACTGTTCTATGTAATATAGATACCTAGTTATATTCCCATGGGAAGACTCACCTTCTTATCAACCCAATTCGATGAGAGAGTGGCATCTAAGAAGAGGGAGGAATCATCATCACCCGTCTCGAATTTTTCTTACGACAACGGAATGCAGGTTGTATAAAACGTACAAACAGACGCACATGTAACGAGGGACATTTTATGTCGATTTGTACATGATAATAACCGGAGAAGTTAAAGTTCCGTAGCAACGAATCGGTTGTAAGCGAAAATCATCAGAAACTTATATGAAGCTTGCATTCGTGTTGACAATATAAATTATTGAGAATGATCACCTGTGTGTTTATTTAAACAATTATTTAAACAATCACGCTCATACCGCAGCTTGTCGGCCACGCACTCCGCAGTGGTTAACGTAGTATGGTTAGGTAAATCGAGAGCTATCCAACGAGTGGTGAACGATTTTTGTACGATGATAACTGGCGAAGATAAAGTTCCGTAGCAACGAATCGGTTGTAAGCGAAAATCATCAGAAATATATAACGTAACGGTATTTCGTCACACAATTTCGTCACTAACGATTTTTAGGTTGTGTGCCACGGCAAAGACATGAAAATGTCAAAAAACGAAACTCTGATCCAACCCAGCATACGCTGTAGTTCAATCGACGCACAACAACATCATTATTGCTAACCAATGAAGTTTTTCCTCAAGTTCCTCAAGTTTTCCTCACCTTTCTTGAGGACAATTTTTATGGGAGAAGACCACCATCATCTGTG
Organism: Leptopterna dolabrata; assembly: GCA_954871275.1. Classification (NCBI taxonomy): domain Eukaryota; kingdom Metazoa; phylum Arthropoda; class Insecta; order Hemiptera; family Miridae; genus Leptopterna; species Leptopterna dolabrata. The sequence goes on along the minus strand of CATPAC010000065.1, from coordinate 204,738 downwards.
AGGACCGGTATTCAGTGAGCTAGAGCAGATTCCGAAGGAGGGGATGTTAAAAAGAGTTAGTATAAAGCCCCGTTTACACTGTTTCACTTCTGATGATCATCCATATTATTAATCCAGGATGATCTTCAATGAATCATCCATGTGTATTTTCATCAAGTTTTGTGGTTTCACTGTTCAGTTCATCATTGCGTATATCCAGGATTGTGCGAACCGTGTGGGGAATGTCGCATTCGAAGAGGAATGGAAAAATCATACGTGTCGGCATTGATGTAACTATTCGTAGAAGTGGCCGTGTTCAAAGACCAGTTGGTGGGTGAAGTCCATGGGTTTCAAGGAGGGGCAGTCTGGGACGGACAACGCTGTTAAAATGGGCTGACGAAAACCCTGAGGAGTACATGAATCATTCATTCTTAAATGATTCCTGTACTCCTCAGGGTTTTAAACAGCGCTGACGACGCAGAGTGAACGAGAACCAATTCATGTATCTGCTGGGGTCGGAATGGACTGAATCCTGGAGAAACGAAGGAACTGAAATGAACTTTGTTCACCATTCCAGCCTGTCACTGCACCTTTCATTCTGGATGAAACATCGGTTCGAGGAATTAGATGAACAACTCTCATCCAAAATTAGTCTGGAGCAATCTCGTCCACCGCTGATCTTTGATGTACACTCTTGGATGAAACGGCTATGAAAAGGCCTTGGACGATTCATCCAAGGAGACAAGTGTAAACGACCCTTACGGTACAATTGCCAGCTTGAAAGCGTCGGATGAGACTCATTCATCAGTGTCGTGAGTCCCTCCCGGGAACACTCCTATCATATTAAGTTCTCACCAATATCCAAACGCCAAACTAAAGCTCCGTAAATAAAGATATGAGTGGGGACAGGCGACAGAACCCAGGGTTACTCAACCTGGGGCCCCACTACCAGCTCCCTGCAAGGAGCTGGAGGGAGAGGCCCCCAAGTACTATAAAACCCCGGATCCTGGCGCTCAAGCTTCATTCGACACTTCCTCTAACCAGCTCTCTCTTCTCTCTCTTACCTTACCTCCCAGATGATCGGTTGAATACAGCCGCCTGGGAATTTCACCTCCTCTCTCTCCTCTCTCCTCCTCCTTGTCTAGATGATCGGTTGAATACAGCCGCCTAGACAAGGGACCTCTCCTTTCCTCTCCTTCACCTAGATGAACGGTTGACTACAGCCGCCTAGGTGAAATTCCCTCATCCACCTCTCTCTCCTCCAAAGTCGTAGATGCTCGGTTGACTACAGCCGCCTGCGACTTTTCCTCACCTTCCTTCCACACCACCTCTCTCTCCTCCAAAAGTCGTAGATGTTCGGTTGACTACAGCCGCCTGCGACTTTTTCTCCTTTTCTATCCTTTACCTAAATTCACTCACTCACCTTCCTTCCACGCCACCGTGATGAGAATTTTAAATTCATCACAGTGGTGAACCCGACGTTCACTCAACCTTCTTCCTTCCCACCTTCCCACCTAATGTGTCGCCCCAGTCAAGTAGTTCGGTGTCCCCAATTTTAAAGTCACATTTAAAATTCAAAAAGTATAATAATTTTCGCAATTTTGGCCCACCCTCAACCGCACTGAGACCACACCACGCAACTCTTCGCATCTCCGCCCAGCCGCACGCACTTCCGCTGCCCTTAATTGCGAATTTTAAAATTCAACAAATTTCAATCTTGAGTTACAGCCATGGACCCGAACTCTCCGTCGCCCCCGCTCCTGCGACCATCCACGCTGCTGCCGCCCGCCGCTGCGACAACGGACGCAACGGCCCCAACGGAAAACCCGTTCACCACCCTGTCACCGCCTGGCTCGTCCGCCTCGACCGCCGCCGCCGCCGCCGCTGCGGCCGCAGCACACGCCACCGCCGGCGTCATATGCACCTCCTCCGCCTAGCCGACACGACAACACACCACGACGTCCCGCGGCGGGCCGCCCCCCTCGCCAAAACGGGGGGGACCGCCGCCGCGGCCGCCAGCCTCCCACCAGCAACTCGCTGCACCACCATACCCCTTCCCCGGACACACACCGTTCCCCCACCCAGGAACGGCAGCCCCTCCACCTCCCCCACGTCCGCGCCTCCCTGCGCCGCCCCCAAACAATGCTACCCCTCATACGACGCCGCCACGGCCGCCAACCCCCCAACCGCGCCTAGCTGCGCCTCCAAGCCCCTCACCTCACCACCAACCGTTCCCCCACCTCGGAACGGCCCCTCCCCGCCCGCCACCAGGGCAACCAACCTTCCGGCCGCCACTCATGCCGCCACTACCGTTCCCCCACCCCGGAACGGCCCCTCCACGCCCGCCACCAGGGCAGACAACCTTCCGGCCGCCACTCACGCCGCCGCTACCGTTCCCCCACCTCGGAACGGCCCCTCCACGCCCGCCACCAGGGCAACCAACCTTCCGGCCGCCACTCACGCCGCCGCTACCGTTCCCCCACCCCGGAACGGCCCCTCCACGCCCGCCACCAGGGCAGACAACCTGCCGGCCGCACCTCACGGCGCCGCCAAAACCCTCTCCCCGCCAACTACTGTTCCCCCACCCCGGAACAAACCCCCCACAACCACCACCAGGTCCTCCAACCTCCCGGCCGCACCTCGCGACGCCACTACCCCACCTCCAGACAAACCCCCACCGCCACCTCCACCCCTCAGCTCCGGCACCCCTCCTCCGGGCCTTCCGCCCCCATTTAATGTTTGCATCGGCCCTCAGCCCCTGTCACTTTGCGCCTTCAGCTTCACCTCTTGTTTGCCATAGCCCTCAGCTCCACCTCTTGTTTGCCGTAGCCCTCAGCTCCTGTCACCTTGCGCCTTCAGCGACCACCTCTTGTTTGCCGTAGCCCTCAGCTCCTGTCATCTTGCGCCTTCAGCACCAATATTGGTTCAAACTGGGGGGACCTCTGTCGTGAGTCCCTCCCGGGAACACTCCTATCATATTAAGTTCTCACCAATATCCAAACGCCAAACTAAAGCTCCGTAAATAAAGATATGAGTGGGGACAGGCGACAGAACCCAGGGTTACTCAACCTGGGGCCCCACTACCAGCTCCCTGCAAGGAGCTGGAGGGAGAGGCCCCCAAGTACTATAAAACCCCGGATCCTGGCGCTCAAGCTTCATTCGACACTTCCTCTAACCAGCTCTCTCTTCTCTCTCTTACCTTACCTCCCAGATGATCGGTTGAATACAGCCGCCTGGGAATTTCACCTCCTCTCTCTCCTCTCTCCTCCTCCTTGTCTAGATGATCGGTTGAATACAGCCGCCTAGACAAGGGACCTCTCCTTTCCTCTCCTTCACCTAGATGAACGGTTGACTACAGCCGCCTAGGTGAAATTCCCTCATCCACCTCTCTCTCCTCCAAAGTCGTAGATGCTCGGTTGACTACAGCCGCCTGCGACTTTTCCTCACCTTCCTTCCACACCACCTCTCTCTCCTCCAAAAGTCGTAGATGTTCGGTTGACTACAGCCGCCTGCGACTTTTTCTCCTTTTCTATCCTTTACCTAAATTCACTCACTCACCTTCCTTCCACGCCACCGTGATGAGAATTTTAAATTCATCACAATCAGTATTTCTGATGCTCATAAATGGGGGAACATTGTTGGCACATAACTTCCAAACAAAGTTTCGAAGGGAACATTTCAAAGATTCGTCTGACTCGGTAGTCATCTCAAACTGCCAATACACACACATACACGAGGTTGGTTTTGAACCACCTTGCGAACATTTTCTAGTTTCAGGTCAGCTACCCCCCCCCCCCCCCCCGAAATTCAAATATTAGCTCCATTTAAAAAAAATTTAAAAAAAAATGCTATACTTGGTGACAAGTGTCTAGTTACCAAAAATTATGAAGACAAGTAAAGCCTTGTTTTTCAATAACCTCATGCAAGCGCTCACTCGAATATCGCAAATAGTGTGCATTTACCAATTTTCAGTCACACAACCTAATTATACAGAGGAGAAGGTGACAATGCGGTATGAACTCTGGCGGGCACCAAGAGGAGACAACCGCTGTCACTACGGCTCAAACTACTTTGTGATGCCCAGATAAATATAATTTACAACACGCACAAAAATCGTAAAAATGTATACTGAATATTAGATCCAGGGTATTCAAAGCTGTAGAAATACAGTTATTATTTCTGTGCTTTTATACTGATGGTATTCATAGGATCGCCATTAGGGGCGCTATTTTGTTCAACGTCATTCGTATCGTAGAAATATAAAATCAATATAATGCGGAATATTGGTTTAAAAAAAAGTAATAAATCAGCGATGGGTCCGGGAACTGAACCTGGTGTTTCAGTCAGTTCCGCTAAGATCCCTAACATTTTAACTGAAAGTCAAAGATTTTTTCGATGACTATAAGAAAAACTGACATGCGCAGAATCGAACAGCACCTGCAAGGAGTCGACAACATCACCTATAGTATCGAAGGTGACGATGTGCACCATGGGGAGCCGTTTGATGTCCCTCATTACGACTTGGGCCGCGACGCTATCATCTGATGAACGTTCCACCCACGTGATTTACCGCCCGAGAGAAACTCGAAGCTGCGTTTACGGTCCGCACTCCTTCAATAAGCTTCAGCTGAGATATGACAACGTTCCCAACTCTGACGTCCCGTGATTGATTGAAAGACCGTGGTGAAATGCTTACCGTGGAACTTCGCGTTCAATAACACCAATAAAAATAGGAGATGAGCACAATTCCTCCCAACAACATGCTGTCTCAGTCGCAAGTAGTGAACTTGGCCGTATCCAGCTATATCAGGTGTGAAGATGGTCGTAAGGAATCAATTTGTCGAATATTCCGAGCTGAGAAATTTTCTCTACAATCATCGTTACGAGATTTTTTCCTCCGTCGATTATCATGGATTATTTTATGACAATCATGAGAATGTGATATTTATCAACATCATGCGAATTCTTCAATCAACATAAAACGTTCAAATCTAAATTTAGAAATGACTGCATTCTGTTATTCAAATTAACGTGATTCCCCGTTCAGAACATACTTAATTACTTGGGGCATCTGGTTTTTGCGAAACTCGACGGTATCATTATTAATTAGCTATAGATTACAAATATGGTGCTTGTGGAAAATGGAACCACCTCCAGTTAATTTGTTGATACTTTATTTAATTTGGTAGTTACGAATAAAAAACAGTTGCGTTCAAACCTTTCAAGGAAAAATTCGTTTTCTAACTTTGAATAATCTAGAGTTTAAAGTAGTCGATTTAATAGACCAAAGTAGGTACAAACCGCACAAGAAAAGGAAGAGAAACCAACAAAAAGTGGCGACCGTGACAGGACTGGCGGTTTGATACCTCACGTAAGATGACGACCACAGTGAACATGAGACGAAGGTCCGCTAAAAAGGTATTAGCAGAAAGAATAGTTGCAGAGCTAGATGCGGAGCTAAGGGAAGAAGCGGCAGATATTACCTCGATAAAAAGTAAGATGCAGGAGTTGGAAAGGCAAAGAGGTGAATATCAAACCCTCCACAACGAGGTAATTGAAGAAATCATCCAGAGGGACGATTTCACCGAGCAGGAATTACTATTAGAGGATACCGCCGACTATGAATTCTGTCTTACAGTTAATAGTATTACGCAAATTGCACAATCTAGGTTGGATGTAAAGAAAAATCAGGCTCTCTGCGCAGACAAGGCTACATATAGTAATAATAGGAAGCTCCCTAAGATAGAGTTAGTTAAGTTTGGGGGGGAAATCAAGGATTGGCTCCCGTTCTGGAGCTTGTTTCAGAAAATAGATCAGGATAGACAGCTTCCAGAGGAGGAAAAATTCCAGTATTTACTTCAAGCGGTAGTTCCCGGCACTAGGGCACGAGAAGTAGTTGAGAGCCTACCACCTACTGCAGAAAACTATAAGAAAGCGATTGACGCTCTGAAGTCTAGATTTGGGCAGGAAAGTAGATTGACTGAATACTACTTTAGAGAATTATTGAAATTGACATTAGCAATGAATAAGTCGGGACAAGTAAATTCTGCTTCCTCTATGTATGATAAGATAGAGACGCAATTGAATGCCCTTGAAACTCTAGGAGTAGCTTCTTCTACATTTGCTACGGCTCTCTGTCCGCGTGTCGAATCATGTTTAGGTGCAGATTTACTAAGAGCATGGCAGCGATCAGGACAACAGAGCGCCGAGACTGCCGAAGCACGACTTGACAGTTTACTGCGATTTTTGAAGAGGGAAGCCGAAAGTGACGAATGGATCGGTGTTGCGGAGGAAGGATTTGGAAGTATAGAAGACAGAGAGGCTATTGGAAGATCAGAGAAGCCGGTTCCAACCGCAGCGGAGTTAGTTGGAGTAGCAAGTTCAAAATCCCGTTCAGGTACTCAGACTAGTTCTGTTTCTTCCTGTGTGTTTTGCCAGGGCTCCCATCTGAACTCATCTTGTGACAAAGCCAAGAAAAATGACACTTGGAGAGCGTAAGTCCATTCTAATGATTACCGACCGTCAGAGGTGGGCTGTTGTGCAAAGAAGTTGTACAAGCTGAGAATTTCATCGGGAAGACGGTTCAGGAAGAAAGTTTTTGCTCAGTAGAAGATGATAAGATCAAACCACTTGTAGCATTTGTCGATGAAACCGGGCTCATGCGTCTAAAAACAAAGGTTACCGAGAGAAAGGACACATACGACCTTCGTTTCCCGATTGTCCTTCCAACACAGCATCTGATGGTTGAAAGGCTTGTTCTTCATGAGCATAAAAGAGCATGCCATGTGGGCGTCCAAGGCCTCCTCAGCATCTTGAGGAATCGGTTTTGGATACTAAGAGGAAGACAAGCCGTCCGAGGGATCTTAACGAAATGCATAAATTGCGCCCGTTTTGAAGTCAAGCACGCTGAAACGCTAACCCCGGCTTTACCAGAAGCGCGTACAAGGGATGCAGAGGTCTTCGAAGTCGCAGGAGTAGATTTTTTTGGGCCATTGATCTTAAAAGATGGGAGAAAGATTTTTGCAGTGATCTTCACTTGTGCTGTATACCGGGCAGTCCATCTAGAACTAGCGGTTTCACTGTCCACAGTAACCTTCATTCAAGTTTTACGCAGATTTATTGCAAGAAGAGGTAGACCTACAATACTGTACAGTGATAACGCAAGGAACTTCACAGGTGCTGATGCGGCTTTTGGAAGACTTGATTGGGAAAAGCTAGCGAGGTTTTGCACTGCAGAGAGGGTAAATTGGCGTTTCAACCCCCCTTCCAGTCCGTGGTGGGTAAGAGAATCAGGAGTCCCCGACTGTGACGCTTTGAGTGCCACCGGTTTAGGGGAAAGAGCACAGTATTTACAGAAAATCAGAGCAGATCTTCGCAAGAGATTCCGCAACGAGTACCTTGGCAAGCTGGCTCAAACCGCAAAGAAGATCACCAGAAAGTTGAAGATTGGTGAAATTGTTCTGATCGGTGGTGAAGACAAGAAGAGTATTAGCTGGCCTCTAGCGAGGATTATAGGATTCATACCAGGCAAAGACCGGGAGAACCGAATTGTCAAGCTTATAACTGCCAGGGGTGAAGTCATGCGACCCCTACAACGAGTTTACCCACTCGAAGTTTGCCTTAATGATCAGGACGGGCAAACGCCTCAAGACCTGGAGGAGCAAGAGCCGCAAGACTTCGTCCACCAATAGGCCCCGGAGTGTGTGGAAAATGGAACCACCTCCAGTTAATTTGTTGATACTTTATTTAATCTGGTAGTTACGAATAAAAAACAGTTGCGTTCAAACCTTTCAAGGAAAAACTCGTTTTCTAACTTTGAATAATCTAGAGTTTAAAGTAGTCGATTTAATAGACCAAAGTAGGTACAAACCGCACAAGAAAAGGAAGAGAAACCAACAGTGCTATTAGAACCAGCCCCGAGAAGATTGTGAATCTTTTCAGACGCACTCAAAAGTCTGTAGTCCGACGGTATGTGGACGGATGATTTCTATTACGGACACCCATCAGAAGTGAGACGAGGGAATACCCTGTTGTTAGCCACTTCTCGTATATTGTCATTGAAAGCCCTCCATTTATCCTTCAGAATATAAAATACCAAAGCGGCTTCCCACACAGTAGTGGCTCAGTTCCCCATCACCTCAACCTGTCGGAATTCTTGAGGAGACAAACCATTTCCACCTGGGACAAACCCATCAGATATTTTTGTCTTGAGTAAAACGACTGCTGTTGTGGGGTGTGTGTGTGTGTGTGTAATCTCATACCTAACAGCCAACGAACTGATATCTGTACCGTAGATATTCACATCTCGTGAGGGCGAAGGTATCAAATAGTTGAACTACCTCAACTCATACCACAACGGAGCTATTCTAAATAACTATTCGTGTCACTGTTCCAGAGGGTTTCACCCGTAATACATAGTACCTACGTAGCTATCAACTCAAACTTAGCTAAGTTCATCGGGTGAATGACAAACGTGCACTGATTTCACTATTAAGCTCATTACAATAAAAACTGATGTTGAAAACCATCTGTCATTGACAACTCTTCTGCATCACGAATACACAGCGCGAACGCACTTCGAGGAGCGCAATCTATCGGTAGTTATGATTTATGGAGGGAGGCAGGGACAGTTACGTCTGAGGTAGGCGATAGGAGCCCCTGTACGAGAAGGACAAAAGACTAACCAGGTGTGACATAAAGGGTCTTCACGAGATTCAATCTGTATTGTTGGAACACCATTTCCACGCTTTCTCGTGTAAAATGATCGTAGTAGAGCGGTGCAGCGGACTTATCCCGTACCCGTATCGGTCAAGGAGCGCTCACTCCCCTTCTCCACCACCACTAATACATAATCAAATAGATCTAATTGATGGCAAATTAACCTCGAGTTCGTGGACTTCTCATCGAGATATTTTGTGCTGTTAGCTGGACATTTCGTAGTGCTCCCACTATTTATAATGGACTAAGAATCGAATGTATAATATTCGGCGAATGGTGTCCGTAGTTATTTTCGTTCTGGAAACTTATTTCTCAACAAAGAGCAACTTACTCATGGAAATGTGAGACGTGGGTCAAGAATGAATTAAATAAAACTGAATGAAATGATGTTGGCTCAGTTCCCAAAACGTTACACTTTAAATATTTTGTAAATTGGCCTTACTAAATTAGCTCTTGCGGCCATGCCACAATAGACTGGATCCGTTTTCAGATTTTTCCTTATACTTGGATGGGCGAAATCGTGGAAAACCATTTCGAAGAAAAACGGAGTTGCTGAAAGATTGCCTATTTCCACTAATGCACGAAAAACACACTGTTATACCGGTTTCTGTGATCAAACCATCGTCAGTAACAAGGAATAACTAAATAATTATTTATTGTCATTGACGATGGTTTGATCACCGAAACCGGTATAACAGTGTAATTTTCGTGTAATAGTGGAACAGCCTTTCAGTTACTCCGGTTTCCCTTGGATACAGCAATGCCGTATCTATTGTCTTTCGGAGTCATGAACGTCAATCTATTAGGCAATGGTCTATATATACATGTAGTACCTATATAAAATCATTAGAAGGGCTTGCAACTCCAGAACCGATGATGGTAGTTCAAGGTTTCCGCCTGTTTCGTGCAATCGGTGACTCAAGAATCATCGAGGAAGAGATCTTGCACTGGCGGCACACAGATGCTCGAAAGCATCATGTCCAAGAATAGTGGGACGACACCTAACACCCTTTCCACACAATTCTGGACAGTGATTGATGCCTGGGAAATGATCAATTAATTTGACGCCCAATACGGTCTCCTCCTCCTCCTCCTCTCCATAGCCGTACCCATTCAACACATTTCTGGACAAGAAATGAGCTAACCAATAGTTCAACTGATCACAATGAACATAATTATGTTGGATGCTCAACTGCATCATAGCCAAAAACTGAGAATGACGCCCACCAATACGGGCTCCTCTTCCCATAACCCTATGATACCTTTCCACTCGATTCCGATCAGGGGAAACGATCAAATGCTTAATAGCTTAATAATAACTTGATAACAAGTAACAACTTGATCTGAATTATGTGTGATGTTCGGATATTGCTTCAGATCAAGTTATTACGTATCATTTGAACATCATACCTAAAAATCATGGGACGAGGCAGTACCCGTCTTGGTCCAAAGCGCAATAAAACATTATGGTAAATGCTTGATAGCAACAGAAGAACTATGGGACGACGCCGAATAAGTCCGCCTCCTCCCCTTAGCCGTACTGATGCCTCGGGTAATGGTCAGATTTGGATCAACTTCGCAATAAATATTTATAATATATGCTAGATTACGTTATAACAAAAAATTGTGGGATGACGCCCAATACGGCCTCCTCCTCCCCTTAGCCGTACCCTTAGTATTCTAGAAAAAAGCTGTTCAGCGATTTTTGTCACCCATCGATGTCCAAACATCGATGCATTATTGGCTATCGACACCCATCCCTATTTTGGAGGGAAAAAAGTTGTTTCCTCTCAAAAGTGAAAACAAAGCTCCGGCTACCTTGGTAGACTCGGAAGACTTTATGCTCGAATGCGCTACGAGTATAACCAAAAACGGCTTCCTCCTCTCCTTAGCCGTACCCTTTCCACACATATATGTAGGATTGATGCGTGGAAAATAGTCAGATTTGGATCAACTTGATCGCAATAAATCTCAGCTCGATTACATTATGGGACGACGCCCAATACGGCCTCCTCCTATCGTAAACATTTCCTTTCCACTCAAATGATACGATGTGACTGATAATTAGGGAACGATCAATGACAGCAATGAACATATTATACCTACATGACAGCATCATACACAAACACATCAAAACTGCCAATGTCCGGCTGCGAGGAGACGGATGGCCGAAGTTGATCAAAACCGTCGGGCATACCACCGCCTTCAGTTGGCCGTACATCCTCCAAAATAGTAGTGGACAATTGCGCGCACAAATTTCTCCAACGATATGGATCGAGTATTAATTATAGTCGAGTACCTCATTTTAGTATTCCTCGGACAAAAGAAGGGAGTGGGTTTTTAAAAACCCGACCGAATCAGCCGCAAAGCGAAGGAAACCTGAATTCATCGGACATATTACACATTATTCTGTTATTACTAATGCACAATTATTTATCTTATTAGTTTCATTATTTTTTATTTGAATTTTTTGTCCATTTGTATTTTTATTTCGAACCTTTCGCAGGTTGCCATATTCTTTTTTTCCTTTTTCTCTTTTTGTATATATTTTTTGACTCCAAATAAATCCGAATTAAATTGAACTGAACTGAACATTTATTCACACATTTATTTATTACGATATTATCACCCAGCCGAATACGACCGATATCCGCTTACCAAACGAACGCGGAAGTACCTACGGAGTCCGGTTGAAGCGTCTACACCGACGAGTTCGGCCGCTCTCCACCGATCATACTATTTCGATTTTTCCCACCGAATCCACAGACTTCATAACATTTTGCAACCTACCCCGTACATTCGGAGCTAGCGCGGTCGGGCGCCATCCGAAATGATCTCTGAATTTAACCGGCTGTCCCAAAAGTTTGGGGAACGAAGTATGGAAATCCCTTTTCTGAAAAAATTTCACCCACGCGCTCCTTTCAACATCAAACAACATAGGTATTAAGGTCGATCCAAACATATCCGTGAGGTGACGGCACCATAGCCTTCCGTGTTCAGTGGCATCCGTGATGAATTTTTCACTGTCACCCTCACAGGACCGTACCTTTCCGTGTCAGTGTTCTCCCGTGATCAGAGGTGTCTGCGAGATGGGCCTTCTTTTTCAGTTTGGATATGGCCTTCAGTTTGGATATTCTCGTGCATCATGAATTTCAGTACACGAGGTCTTGCTGTAATAGCAGAAAAGAAGACACTGGGTTCATCCATCAGTGTTAATCTTGTGGCCGATTTTCTCCCACATTCTTTCCTTTCAATCCGCATTTAGGTGCTTCAGATCCTTCAAGTCGTAAAGGACCGACCTCCTCCGAACCAGCTCAATCAACAATTCGTCATCCATGACGCAGATATATGTCACAACACAATACAGATCCACAAGTTACACAGATACCGAGGTATGTCACAACCAACAACGCCGTTTTCACGTCAATGTAAAACTAAAAACGCTGCAAATCCCTGCACAACGGTTTATTATTTTGTATAGAATACCCTTCTGTTACAGATCACAGCTCTATGTATAGATAACCCGTCTATATAATATGATATGTACTATTCTATGCATAATTATGTAGATCGCAGACCCTCCGTAGGTTAGTACCTAACCCCGTACTCGTTACTAGGTACCTACCTAAATCACGAGTTAAATGTTGCTAAAATAATTCTGCCGATGACAAACAGTACCTAACAAAAAGAAACACACATAATGAAGTTCTGAAAAGAAATTGTTGATGAGGAGTGAAAAAAGTTGCAAAAGTACCTACCAACAAACTCCAGCCCCTTCTACGTAGATGGTATAATGAACCGTTGTGTAATAATTTACCGTTGAGTAATGATTTACCGTAGTAATAATTTACCCATCAATAATACTTCAACGTTTGTTCAAGTTTCACTACCTACCAACAAACTCCAAAAGAGCCATCATTTTTCAAATTAAATAATATCACAGAACAACCAACTCGACTTCATACTCCGCCAATATAATCAGGTGATCCCTACCAATGATTGGCCGTATTCACAAATTACTATTGTGGGCGCGTCTCTGGTTACGAGATTTGGTTTGAATTGTATACAATTTCATTCACACTGGAGTCGAAAATGCCTGTCGGTGCAAACTTCGGGGCCTTACTGTGAACGAACGGCTGGACGTACGATGCTCCGGATGGTCTTAAAAAACTCGCAAGTTCAAGAACTATTTAAAACCGTAAAAATATTCACGTAAAAAAATGGTATAGGCGTTTTGAAAATTTCAACCCCTATTTTGAACCCCTTAGAGATGACTCACAGTAACGTCGAGCTTCGAGGACCAACTAGACGCCGAACGGAACCTATAACCCGAATTTCATCAATTTTTTTTCATGGTAACTAAGAAAAGTGGCCCGTACGGCGTACGGCGTACGGTGTACGGCGTACGGCGTACGGCGGACAGACAGAAATATTTTTATTGCAGTTTTGGATTCTACATACCTTGAAACGTAAACCATCAAATTTTGAGGGGGGGTAAGAATTTTTTTTTTCATGCTCGATTCCAATGGTTCATTATTGAAAATAATAAACCAAAAATATCGGCGGCGACGGATTTTTCTATTCCATCACGGAAGCCTGAAGGGCACTGTGAACGCCTGAGCCTCACTGCGTCGGACACGTCTGAACACCCACCGTCTTTCCCCCTTTGTTTACGTACTTTCATCTTGCCGATATTTTTTTCCCCCTGAAGGTCACTCACTGTACGGTGCTTCACGTCTCGTCACCTCACGGATATGCGTGGATCGACCTTTAGATCTCAAAAAAGAAGAGAAAAACGTTCAACAATTCAAGAATGCCAATTCGTTCCATCTTGCAACCAGAGGGGTTGGGAAATGAGAAAAAAAAATTTCTGAAGATTCGGGCAAGTGCAGTACCTACTAGTCAGACATCTGAGGAATGCTCGACCGTCATCAGCAGATAAGAGTGAAAAATGAGTAGAGTAGATTTTTTTTTTTTTTTTAATTTTGAATTCTGTTTATTTTTCAGTTTTGTCTAGGTCCCTCTAACCCTCTAACTGGAAATTGGATCACACGACCAAGATCACTAGGAAAACGCTAATGTCAATCGCCCATCGAGTCTTCGATCCAGTAGGGTTCTGTTGTCCAGCCACGCTGTGTCCCAAGTCCCCAAAAATGGGATCCAATAGCTGGCCATACAAGGACGTTCTGTCATCTCGAAAATCGCGGAGTGTGGCAACGCGGAAGGAAACCTGGGAAGGAAAGTGTGGGGAAGAAGAAACCAAAAACTTTTTCCCTTGGTGAATCGTGGCGCGCGGATACGGCAGAGGGTTCGGAAAGGGATTCGTGGTAGGAAAGAGCGGGAAGGGAAAAACTGGGCTGAACTCTTGAAAAAATTTGAGGCGAACGGATTTTGCGAACGATTGACTGGCGCGTAATAATTTGAGAGGAAAAAGCGTTAGCTAGTGGGGAAAACCCCTCGTTTATCGTGTCGTTTAGCCTGGCCCGTTGTCATGCTTGAAATTTAAAGAGGATCGAAGGGAAATCGAGAGGATTTTCAGTATTTTCAGTATTTTCAGTTTTTGTAGTGAGAGCGTAGGTAGCGGTTATGATTGAAGGCAGAAAAAAGAAAGAATTCATACTGGCATGCGCCCTTTCAAGTGTACCTACAGTAGTAGTGAGAAAGAAGACCCGGAAAAACAGAGCAGTTTGGCAGAAACAGTGGCTTGCTGACCGTGAAAAGTATGGTCACATGGGCTTGTTGAAGGAACTGAGAGAAAACAATCCCGACGATTTCAAAAATTATTTGCGAATGGATTCAGCCTGTTTCGACGACCTGGTGACGACCCTGCGACCTTTCTTGACCAAACAAGACGCAACGATGCGACAAAGCATATGCGCTGAAGAACGACTAATCGCCACTCTTCGCTTCCTGGCTACAGGACGCTCATACGAAGAACTTAAATATAGTACTGGAATAATATCTGCTCAAGCTTTGGGTCGCATCATACCAGAAACCTGCAGAGCTCTGAAGTGCTACGGAAGGAGTACCTTGCCATATCGTCTCACATAAAACAACCACTAACGCAGGTGTTTCTCGGAAAAATCATTCCACGAATCGGGTGCAAAATAACTCCCCGTATTATCATGGCGTGTTATAAAGCCCACTAACACACGTGCCATGTGGAAGGATTCTTGCCACATCGTTCGCGCCAAATCCTTTCCCGTACAGTCATGGCGTGTGCGGCGCTCACCAACACACACTATTTTACAAATGATTTATGCCCGAGCGGCGATTTTCAGAAGGAAAGGACGTCCGTGTACGGCCAGCTAATGCAATACGACCGCAGCCCAGCCACAATTCTGTTTCTTCAGGTGGTTTCAATACTGCGTGCAATATTCAGTGATTTTGCAATGAAATCGCCTGATTCAATATAGGAACACATTCAGAAGTCTTGGTAATGAGCGCCGTTTTCATACCCAACTCCAAAAACGACCAAAAAATGCCGGGTATGCGCCAGCCAACGATAACCTGCACCCAATGAGAAAACTGGCTCTAAACTGAGGTGGGGGGTGAAATGGGGCGAATCCCGGGAAGGTGTTGGTGGGAGACAGCGGGATGAAGTAAGAGGGAAGGCAGAGGCCGGAGAACCCCTAGCTGAGATATACCTCGTGCATATCATCTTAAAGTTTAATTGAGTCTTGGCGCATTGGGAGGCTGCCGCGAGCTTGGAGATTGCTCTGGGGCCGAACCTGCATCCCCAGTGGCCCCACTCCACGGCCCGTCGGATCAAACAAATTATAAAACATCCAACACCCCCCCCCCCCCCCCCGGACTACCAACACCACATCACCTGTTCCCTCTCGCTCCTTCCCTCTGCCCTCATCAGTGTAAATTGCACCCCACTCTCTCTTAACACAGCTCTTCTCGTGCGTTATTCATCGATTGTGCTTCTTTGCATTGCTGAACACTCTGCAGCACGAGATCGAGTGAGCTCGAATTGAGCGAATTGGGTTTTATTGAAAAGGACCGGCGGTATTTGAAAAAGAACAATTCAATTCAAAGCTCTCACATTTCCCGGAAAACAATGAAGAATACTAAAGGGGTCAGAGTAGTTAACAGGTTTTCGTTTAAATTCTATGAATAATAAACTCACAGATTAATTTCGGTTTATTATTCTGTGAATTATTCTATGTATTCGCTCGCCATAAAACTTGTATAACACCCCCCTCTTTCTTTTATGTTTCAAGGAGCGTAGATTCCAAATATGCAGTGGCCGTCCGCCGTATCATCCATACCTACCTTTATTTTCGGTCTAAAAAATTCGTTCTTTCGCCCACAGGCTCCATTTGGGCCATACATGTGCCCCGAAGTCGAAAACAGGTGCACACTTCTACTAGATTGGACGCGCCTACATCCGACTGTTTTTGCCATAATGATATCTAATAACAGTAATTTGTAGATAACATTTTTGAAGTAGGTGCCAACATATCTAGAGAGATAGGAGGAAGTAGTGCTTTTCATAACAAGGTTATTCTCAGCATATCTTTTAGATCTTACGCCCAACAACTACTGGAAATGTATAACGCTACAGGAATTTGTAGCAGTTATGTATCAACTCGGCAATACTGGAACTCTACCTATTTATATAATGAAAACCAGAATGTATTTGTAGGCACTACGTAATTGACCTATTTACCTACTATTTTTTCCCAAGATTGGTAACCACATGGAAACGATGGAAAGGATGAATAATGAAAGGCGAATTCGAGTTTTTACGTTGCATTGTTCTAGTACATAAACCCTTTTCAACTGAATTCGTTTCTCATGTCACACTTATTTTGGTAGGTATATTATCATAAAAGTATAACGTCAAAAACACACTGCGACGATCAGATCAAAAATTAATAATTTTAATTTTTAAAATCTAAAATAATAAAATTAATAATTTTAATTTTTTAAATTAATAATTTCTGATCTCATCGTCGCACAATGTTTTTGACGTTAAACTTTTATGATAATATACCTACCAAAATAAGTAATTAGGTCATCAAGAAATAGGAATTCCTAGGTAGGACCTAATAGGTATAGAAAATATAACCATACGTACGTTTTTTACAAGGTTCATAAAAGGTAGATGAGTAATTTATTAAGTGGAGAGTTGAATACCTGGCATATTCATCCGTGTTCTAACACTCGACAGTACTGTAGTAATTGTCTACGAGCTCTCCCAGAGCCGGATCATCCCCCTTCCCTTTTTTGTGGGTTCGCTATTTATTATCATCATCACACATGATAGACTAAGCGTAGAAAACAAACACGACTCCTGACAGGCGATTGACGGATTGACACTTGACAGCACTAAATAACCTTGTTTTGTTATAACCTCATTACACCTACTGCCTTGTTAATACGGAAAATCCATGCAGCTTCTGGGCGGGTCGTCAAGACCTTAGGGGCTGGCCCATTCATGAACTTGGTTTTCCTCATGTTTCTGTACTTATATTGTTTATGTACTAAATAAGTTACTGAAAAAAGAACTGAATGCTGGCGTTGATCTGTTTAAGTGAAGTTGATTGTGGTTAGTGTAACCGGGATTATCGGGAACCATGAGCATCAAATCAAACGGTGGAATGACGATTACATGGTTCGGTATACTCTAACCTTGACTACCCTAATCAGGGTTAGTGTGTTTTGGGTGAAACTGGGCCTCAGAATGTTCAAAAATGTTGGAAGGATGGGCGGCAATATCCCTCCATCTTTGACTAACTAAATACTTCATTTGTACGATACCACATCAATGGTAATAACAGAAATTTTTAGTAATGGTAACACATCGTACATACTGGAAAACGCTGCAGTCACATGGGTTTATTATTCTGCTGGACATCCCTACAGAAATGCTGGCTGTTCATTTATTGTTGCTTTCATGTAAAATAATTGAAATACCTATTTCTGGTGGTTTCCACCAATTTTGGCCCCCATACTTCAATATGGTAGGTACGCTCGTTTTTTTTTCTTCTCCAATTTATCTTTGATCATTGGTAGTGCCGTTTAATCGTCTTGATTCACGTGTTGACACTTTTCCTAGTGCTATTCTACAAATTGATGGTGATTTCAGACGATTTCGCAGGTTTTTTACTCATAAAAAATCAATTTTGGGAGCTGAACATCTGGTACAACCCCAATTTTCCACTCCTTGGTCAAAATCGACTTCATATTCGGTCTTCTCGTCCCCAAAAACATGGAAAACGATACCTCAAAAGCTCATTTTACTAACATGTTACTAAAACACAAAAAGTACCTATTTTTATACGCAGGCAGGTACGCTCCTTTTTTTCTTCTCCAAATTATCTTTGATTATTGGTAGTGCCATTTAATCGTCTTGATCCACTTTTTCTAGTGTTATTATACAAATTTATGGTGATTTCAGACGATTTCCAAGGTTTTTGACTCATGAAAAATCAATTTTGGGAGCTGAACATTTGGTAGAACCTCAGTTTTCCACTCTGGTCAAAATCGACTTCATATTCGGTCTTCTCGTCGCAAAAAAACATGGAAAACGATACCTCAAAAGCTCATTTTACTAACATGTTACTAAAACAGGTAGCATGTCGCAGGTAGCATGTGCAGGTGGCATGCACAGGTAGCATGTGCCGTTGTCCTTTGTCCTGTTTTTTTTTTTCTTTTCTGACTATGTACTGGCTTTTTTGGAGTGGATGCTGGTGTGGCCGTCAGCTTATCGTTCGTGTCCGGGGTGCTGTATCCTCTCCAATCCTTGCATCTTCTGGGATCCCGCAGGGCAGCCATCTGGGACCTCTCTGCTTCCTTTAGATGATTAATAGTGTGGTTGGGATCTTCGAACCTCGTATACGGTGCCTGCTTTTCGCGGATGACCTGAAGATTTTCTGTCGGGTCGAGTCTTCATCGGACTGTGGGGCTTTGCAGGGGTTAGTGGGTCGGCTGGAGGAGTGGTGCGACTCAAACCACCTATACTTGAATCCTGCAAAATGCTCGGGGGTTACCTTTCATCGCGGGACTAGGCCGGTGGTGCTCCTCTGCGAAGGTCGGATGATATGATCGACTTGGGAGTGCTTCGTGATGGCCGGTTGAGCTTTTCCCAGCACATCGAGGAGGTTGCGAGTAGAGCCACGCGTACTCTCGGTTTCCTGAAAAGGAATGCTAGAGAGTTCACAAGCATTCCCGCTATAGTCACGCCGTATAAGGCACTGGTTCTCCCTATCCTCGAATATGCGTCAACTGTCTGGTCACCCATGCATGCTGTGCACAAATACCGCCTTGAAAGAGTGCAAAATAAATTCCTACGCTATGTGGCTTTCAAGTTGGGTATCCCGTCAGCCGATGTTGATTACGAATTGTTGCGGCTGAAGTGTCATTTGGATACCCTCGAAAGTAGGAGATGCTTGGCAGATCTCGCACTGCTCCACAGGGTCTTGAACAACACCATTGACTGCCCGCCGCTTCTCTCGAAGTTTTATATTTCTGCTCCTCGCATTGCCTCACGCTCACCAATGTTGTTCCACGTCCCTTTCTCCCCAACCATGTGAAGGACTGCCAATTTATTTCTTACCATTAACCCGGAATTCGACTTCTTCCATCCCTCACTCTCTTCCTTAAAGACTTTGTTATCTTCCTCCCCCACCAGTTATTCATGAATTTTTTTTTTTCAAGTTCTTTATTGTATTATTTAATTTTTCACTCCTCTTGAATGTTGTTATGTAATTGGGCTCGCCCGTGAAATAAATAAATAAATAAGTAAATAAAACACACTTCTCAGTAATGTCCCTGAGTTGAGAAATCGAGGGTGGGTCGAACCTCCTTATGGGTCAGACGTCCCTAGTTTCCCCTACGAGCTCGACACTTTCCAAGTCATACCTATCAGGATTTTTGCGATTTGGATTGACACTAGTTTTCGTACTAAGTAGAACTTACTGTAGGAGGGCCGTAGTTATAAACATGGCCCCTGCCCTATTGATTGTATGGTATGTAATTTATTATAAACACGGAAAAATATCTATTGATAAACATCGTATTTTATGAAAAAGAATAAAGGCCCCACATAAGATTATTTGAAATTTTGCATATCTATGAGTGGGACAGGAAAAGGTGTGTTAAAGTACCCGTACCGATGGCATAATAGTGGAGTTAAGTACGACTGAAGGAGTTAAAGTACGACGGCATAATACAGGAAAATCATGGTGCTGACGTAACAGCTATTCAGCTGCTTCCCAATGCTACCTCGACATGCTACCTAGAATTAACTGTTTCCGCAATCATTCAGAATTAACTGTTTCCATAATCAATCTGTTAATTCAGTTTCGTATGACCTGCCCACTTATTAATTTTTGCTTTTTAAATTTTTTATTTTGGCTCAAGGAAATTACATAAAGAAGAGATGGTCAAGAAGACAAGTGCCAACCCGCACCTCCTTTCAAGAGGAGATCCTTTTTGAATTACGGCCAACCTTCTTTTCCTCTGCCATTACATGTTTCATTCTTTTCTCGATGTTTGTTTTTATCCTTATTTTTCTTTAGTTTCATCGGTAGAAACGTTCACTATTATAAATTTCGTATCGATTCTGTAATGTTATAGGTAGATACCTACTTTTTGTTGTAAGCTCTCCAGCAGCCATTATGCAATACATACCATTTTTTTGTAAGCGTTTCTGATTGTTCGATTCATTTGTATTAAGGGGGCGCGGGACGAGAAGGCCAGTAGCACCCCCCCAACCAGGAGAGTGCGCTGGCGGTTGCCTTGGCGGGAAGTAGCCAAGGTAGGGGCAGTGAGATCGTCCTGCCGAATTTTGATAGTTGTTGTAACTGCAAAGTTAGTTTTTAGTTATCAATTCCATTGCCTCATGGACACTATAACATTCATAATTACGTGAGCTCCTCCTCACTATCTCCTCTCCCTCTGCAAGTTTTCCGCTCGACAGATTATATTCTGTTGTTTTTAGTTCATTCCTTTGTTCTCTTTCTTCTCTCACGCGTTTCATTCACGTTAGTATTATTCTATTGTTCATTCGCAGTGATATCCGTCTAGTGTATCAAAGTGTATGCCTCCGTCGCCGAAGAAGTGGACCAGGAGAAACATCGGTAACAAAGGCGACAAAAAGAGGTGCAGAACAGTAAGTTGATATACCACAGATTTACATAATTAGGTACTCGTTATTGTGTTTCCTGTGTAGAGCAACAAATTGAAATAGTTATTACAGTAACAGTATGATATCTGTAAAGGTCTCGCAAAAACATTCCCTTTCTACGGCCTGAAAAATACCTATACCTAGTACCTCAGTTAAGAATACGTCGGTATTTATGAACCTTCCTTCATTATCAAGCTGAACGATTCAACTTTCACACTATGTTGGCTTACCTAGTATAAAAATTACCTACCTATCACGTTTCCTCTGGGGCTCAAACTTAAATTTGCGGCCAACAGATTTTGTTTTAGTACGTTCTCCGTAGTTTGGGAGTAAAACTCAGTTACCCAGCATCCCACGAAAATCTTTAACCTTCGTTGGAAAGTTATTGTCAAATCTCCTGCGGCTAAATCTCCGTCCACAACCTCATGATTGGCTGAGGGATCCGTGGGTTTATCAGTTTAGTATCGAACCATAAATAATTAGGTTTTATAGGTTTTTCCATGAGGCGGAAATTCATAGAATCACCGTTTTATGTGTCAGTCGTACTTAGCCTCTCTGTTGTTTTTATTAGTAGGTATAATATGTAGTTAATTCAAATTTTTTCGGTATTATTTCTCGTATTTATAAATATTTCGCTGTAATATCACATTCCCCTGATTCTTCATGCGATTACTTCCTGTGTGTCCCCAGCACCATATTTGCTTACGAAGCTTTAGCGACAGGCGGAAACGAGCCGTTGAAAGGGAATTCGTCAAACAGATGGGCTGTTTTAAAAAGCAGAAAAGTATCCCACCTCGAAAAAAGGTCGCTCCCATGGATGGATCCACTCTGCCCTCGTGAGAATCTCTAGCAATATAGATGTGACCTAGATATCACCACTTTACCCTTTTTTATCACCACGAGCATTTTTCTTTAGTTTCATCGGTAGAAACGTTCACTATTATAAATTTCGTATCGATTCTGTAATGTTATAGGTAGATACCTACTTTTTGTTGTAAGCTCTCCAGCAGCCATTATGCAATACCATTTTTTTGTAAGCGTTTCTGATTGTTCGATTTATTTGTATTAAGGGGGCGCGGGACGAGAAGGCCAGTAGCACCCCCCCCAACCAGGAGAGTGCGCTGGCGATTGCCTTGGCGGGAAGTAGCCAAGGTAGGGGCAGTGAGATCGTCCTGCCGAATTTTGATAGTTGTTGTAACTGCGTAGTTAGTTTTTAGTTATCAATTCCATTACCTCATGTACACTATAACATTCATGATTACGTGAGCTCCTCCTCACTATCTCCTCTCCCTCTGCAAGTTTTCCGCTCGACAGGTTATATTCTGTTGTTTTCAAGTTCATTCGTTTGTTCTCTTTCTTCTCTCACGCGGTTCATTCACGTTAGTATTATTCTATTGTTCATTCGCAGTGATATCCGTCTAGTGTATCAAAGTGTATGCCTCCATTGCTGAAGAAGTGGACCAGGAGAAACATCGGTAACAAAGGCGACAAAAAGAGGCGCAGAACAGTAAGTTGATATACCACAGATTTACATAATTAGGTACTCGTTATTGTGTTTCTTGTGTAGAGCAACAAATTGAAATAGTTATTACAGTAACAGTATGATATCTGTAAAGGTCTCGCAAAAACATTCCCTTTCTACGGCCTGAAAAATACCTATACCTAGTACCTCAGTTAAGAATACGTCGGTATTTATGAACCTTCCTTCATTATCAAGCTGAACGATTCAACTTTCACACTATGTTGGCTTACCTAGTATAAAAATTACCTACCTATCACGTTTCCTCTGGGGCTCAAACTGAAATTTGCGGCCAACAGATTTTGTTTTAGTCGAATGATTGTCACGTAATTAGTACGTTCTCCGTAGTTTGGGAGTAAAACTCAGTTACCCAGCAACCCACGAAAATCTTTAACCTTCGTTGGAAAGTTATTGTCAAATCTCCTGCGGCTAAATCTCCGTCCACAACCTCATGATTGGCTGAGGGATCCGTGGGTTTATCAGTTTAGTATCGAACCATAAATAATTAGGTTTTATAGGTTTTTCCGTGAGGCGGAAATTCATAGAATCACCGTTTTATGTGTCAGTCGTACTTAGCCTCTTTGTTGTTTTTATTAGTAGGTATAATATGTACTTAATTCAAATTTTTTCGGTATTATTTCTCGTATTTATAAATATTTCGCTGTAATATCACATTCCCCTGATTCTTCATGCGATTACTTCCTGTGTGTCCCCAGCACCATATTTGCTTACGAAGCTTTAGCGACAGGCGGAAACGAGCCGTTGAAAGGGAATTCGTCAAACAGATGGGCTGTTTTAAAAAGCAGAAAAGTATCCCACCTCGAAAAAAGGTCGCTCCCATGGATGGATCCACTCTGCCCTCGTGAGAATCTCTAGCAATATAGATGTGACCTAGATATCACCACTTTACCCTTTTTTATCACCACGAGCATTTTTCTTTAGTTTCATCGGTAGAAACGTTCACTATTATAAATTTCGTATCGATTCTGTAATGTTATAGGTAGATACCTACTTTTTGTTGTAAGCTCTCCAGCAGCCATTATGCAATACCATTTTTTTGTAAGCGTTTCTGATTGTTCGATTTATTTGTATTAAGGGGGCGCGGGACGAGAAGGCCAGTAGCACCCCCCCAACCAGGAGAGTGCGCTGGCGGTTGCCTTGGCGGGAAGTAGCCAAGGTAGGGGCAGTGAGATCGTCCTGCCGAATTTTGATAGTTGTTGTAACCGCGTAGTTAGTTTTTAGTTATCAATTCCATTACCTCATGTACACTATAAAATTCATGATTACGTGAGCTCCTCCTCACTATCTCCTCTCCCTCTGCAAGTTTTCCGCTCGACAGATTATATTCTGTTGTTTTCAAGTTCATTCGTTTGTTCTCTTTCTTCTCTCACGCGGTTCATTCACGTTAGTATTATTCTATTGTTCATTCGCAGTGATATCCGTCTAGTGTATCAAAGTGTATGCCTCCATTGCTGAAGAAGTGGACCAGGAGAAACATCGGTAACAAAGGCGACAAAAAGAGGCGCAGAACAGTAAGTTGATATACCACAGATTTACATAATTAGGTACTCGTTATTGTGTTTCCTGTGTAGAGCAACAAATTGAAATAGTTATTACAGTAACAGTATGATATCTGTAAAGGTCTCGCAAAAACATTCCCTTTCTACGGCCTGAAAAATACCTATACCTAGTACCTCAGTTAAGAATACGTCGGTATTTATGAACCTTCCTTCATTATCAAGCTGAACGATTCAACTTTCACACTATGTTGGCTTACCTAGTATAAAAATTACCTACCTATCACGTTTCCTCTGGGGCTCAAACTTAAATTTGCGGCCAACAGATTTTGTTTTAGTACGTTCTCCGTAGTTTGGGAGTAAAACTCAGTTACCCAGCATCCCACGAAAATCTTTAACCTTCGTTGGAAAGTTATTGTCAAATCTCCTGCGGCTAAATCTCCGTCCACAACCTCATGATTGGCTGAGGGATCCGTGGGTTTATCAGTTTAGTATCGAACCATAAATAATTAGGTTTTATAGGTTTTTCCATGAGGCGGAAATTCATAGAATCACCGTTTTATGTGTCAGTCGTACTTAGCCTCTCTGTTGTTTTTATTAGTAGGTATAATAGGTATGTACTTAATTCAAATTTTTTCGGTATTATTTCTCGTATTTATAAATATTTCGCTGTAATATCACATTCCCCTGATTCTTCATGCGCTTCTCTGGACTTCAAAACTTTGACACGCTCTCCTGTAAAATCATCTGTATTGGACTTACCTACCACGTTTTGCCAGATCAGCACAGATTTATAATACGCAGTGGCGTAGCCAGGATTGTTGAAGGGGGGGGGGGGGGGGGGGTATCGGAAGTAGAAAAAAAAATCCTGTCATGTAGCATGGCTATAAGAGCGAATTTTCAAAAAGAAATATTCCTGATATTGTGTAAAAAGATGATATAACGAGAATCCATACCAGTTTTCTTGAGATTATATAACTTTTCGTGATTTTAGCCATTTTTACCGATATTTGACCCTAATAACGTAAAATTTGACCCACTTGCTTTTGAGAAAAATAGTTTTATCGTCGAGGTAGTCCCTCCGTCGTCATTAACCACCCCACACAACGCCAGGTGAATTAATATTGATTTTACCATTTTTACCAATTTTTTACCCCAAAAAATCAAAATCTGATCCCTATTCTGTGTGAAAAACAACTAAAATGGTATTTTTCTGCCTTCACTCAACCTTCCGTTCCACTTCCAATGATTTTATAGCAATTGTTTGCAATTTTAGCCGTTTTTACCGACATTTTGCCCCTAAAAACTCCAATTTGACCCCCTTGGAAATTGAAAATTGCTCATCTTCGAACTCATCCTTTCGTTTGGCAATAGAAACGTTTTGGAGAAATCTGGAATTTTTACCATGTGCCTACCCAAGGACAGATATTATCTGGAGTGGCACATAAATCTACATAATATATAATGGGGATAAACTAGGGATGAACTTAGGACGCTCTGAGGTTGAGGTTGTACCAGATGTTCAGCTCCCAAAATTGATTTTTTATGAGTCAAAAACCTGGGAAATCGTCTGAAATCACCATCAATTTGTAGAATAACACTAGAAAAAGTGACAACACGTGGATCAAGACGGGTAAATGGCTCTACCAATGATCAAATATAGTTTTAAAAAAAAAGGGAGCGTACGGGGTACGTATATGAAAGAAACAATAAACAGCCAACGTTTATGTAGGTATGTCCAATAGAATAATAAACCCATGTGACAAGGACTTTGCAGCGTTTTGGAATCTACGCACCTTGAAACGTAAAAGAAAACATTTTGAGGAGGTGTTATACAAAATTTTTGCTGAGCGAATACATAGGTGTATTATTCACAGAATAATAAACCAAAAGTATTCGTACGACTTGGAAGGGGTCGGCTATCGCCCTGACGCCGTTTCAAGACGGAGCCAAGCACAGGGGCAGAGGTCGATTCAGATGCCCAGCGGTTAGGGTTGGTTAGGACGAGTAATTGCTCAGTTTAAAGCTAGTTAGGTGGCCTGTTAGAGCCTTCCTTGTTTAAGGAAATGAGCGTTGAATTGGTCGGGTCGTGGGAAGAGTCACTAGACGTTGACCCGTTCATCTCGGTCACCGGAGAGCACCACCCCCGCTCATCGACGACAACTTTTTGATTTAATAAACTGGACCGGAGGGTGAACACTTCGTGATATTCACGACCAAAGTGTTGTCCGTAAAACGCCCGCATGAACGGAATCTTTCGTTTCTCCTACTACAATTATTAACAAACTTCAGTGACGCGCTGACGGGGAACGAATTTGGCCCATACGTGTTTTGTCACTTAGTTCCACCCTTAAACCCGCTATACACCAATGTGTGGGACAGGCTAAGAAGGGACAAAACCAGCTTCAAGTATCCCGATTATTTTTCAGGAGCCTCAAACTCAAATGAGTTTTCTAAAAATCGAAAACGCCGTTACATTCGACTTTAGGGAGATCGCTCGAGGAAACAGACACAGAATTCTGAAGGTGACCCAGATATCAATTCGAGAACTTATACGTACGTCCTCAGATCAAACTGCCAGTGACACTTTTGGTTTATTATTCTGT
This sequence comes from Leptopterna dolabrata, assembly GCA_954871275.1. Classification (NCBI taxonomy): domain Eukaryota; kingdom Metazoa; phylum Arthropoda; class Insecta; order Hemiptera; family Miridae; genus Leptopterna; species Leptopterna dolabrata. The sequence goes on along the minus strand of CATPAC010000065.1, from coordinate 178,257 downwards.
GAATAATACAACTATGTATTTGTTCAGCAAACAAATTTTGTAACACCCACTCAAGTTTTTCTTTTACGTTTCAAGGTGCGTAGATTCCAAAAATGCAATGTCCGTCCGCCGTGTACCAGCTTCATTTTCGGTCTAAAACATTCGTTCTTTCGCACACATGCTCCATTTGGGCCCTAGTTGTGTCCCGAAACTTTGCAGCCCGAACGGAATATACCCAGGGATGTTATGAGTGAAAATGTGTATAAAAACGCTGCAAAGTCCTTGTCACATGGGTTTATTATTCTACTGGACATACCTACTGCTGGCTGTTCATTTATTGTTGCTTTCATGTAAAATAATTGAAATAGCTATTTCTGGTGGTTTCCACCGATTTCGGCCCCCAAAACTTGAATTAGGTACGCTCCTTTTTTTAGCGAATTTTCGAAGAAAAGGAAGCTATTGTTCTCGGTCCAAAATTTTTAAAACTCGAATTTCCGAAAGATTTTTATACCAAAATCCGTTTCAGACCATCCTGAATTCCCTGCCGAAAGACACCAAAAATTATATGTATATATATATTTATATATTTATATATGTATGTGTCATTCCAGACGATAACTCTCGAAAGAATTGAGATAAAAAGTTCAAATTTGCATGAAAAATCTGTCTTGGCAATCGACAGGCTAAGTTCGAAGATGGGCAGAATCGGGTCACCCTAAGGGGGAGTTTTGGGGAGGTTAGGGGGGGGGGGGGGGTGCTGAGACCAGGGGGGCACGTCGTGCAGAAAAATTATGTCATAAAAATCATTTTTAGGTGTTTTGAACCAAAGCATTTATTGTGATTTTGATTACTCGATGCAGTTTGAACGTGCTGAAACTGCTCGCAGTCGATTCAGCGACCATAAGAAAAATGATAAACTGCATTCACCTGCTACATAAAAACTGTGCAAATTTGTGAATTTACGCTGGGTAAATTGGACTGGGACTAGCTGCAATCGGGTATTAGTTCTAAAGGGTTAGTTCCGCTATTGTGAGAAGCAATATTACCATATCTTCAGGAGGAGTCCGTCTTCACTAGCTGGTTGAGTACTGGAGGCGAGCGCTTTCGATGTAAGAACATCATCATCAGGCCGTCGAGAAAATGCCTTGCCTTACGGAGTTGATGAAATTAAAAAGATCAACTCTGCATGCCCTAAGTTTGCCGTTGCCAAACCGAGATTCTCTCGACGGCCTGATGATGATGTCCTTACGTCGAAAGCGCTCGCCTCCAGTACTCAACCAGCTAGTGACGACGGACCCCTCCCGAAAGTATGGTAATATTAGTTGCAATCGATTCAACGCCCAAAAAACCCTGTTTGACAACACCCATTGCCTATGTTGCTTAAATTTTTCTTTCTTGATTTTTGATCCAAAAATGTGTGAATTTGGACCGCTGCGCACAGTTCGATCGGGCTGGTAACGAACTCATTCAGATCACCGATGCATAACACGCATTTGGGAGGGTTTTTCGGTGCACAGGGAGCATCTCTGAAACATTGGACGAGCCGAATAGCTACGTTTTCTCGGAAAATTCTTTTGAAAAAAGTCAAAATAATGTTCCAAATTATAGATGGTACCCTCGACATCAGAAGAGTGCGGAAAGGGGAATTACTCAGGTAATGGAGAAGGTAATAGTAGGGCTTTCAAGATTATGACGGCACGTTTAGGGTCTAGCATCCTCTTGGATGCCAGACCGTAGTGCTCAAAGAGCATTGGAGTGCTCTTTCATAAACATTTATGGTCTAGAATAATCCGTGGATTACTTGGCTTGGCCTTGGTACTACGGTTGGAATTAGTTGTCAGTGTTCATAATAGGTAGTATTTTTTTGTAGGGTATTTTCTAGGATATTTCCTAAGAGAGGATTTTGTCAGTTATCAATCCAGGTCATTGGGGAAATTAGGAAGCTACATTCCCCGTATTAACGTGGTTTGAACAGTGATCTAAATATGTGGAACACTAGAGTCTGTTGTACCAGATTAAAGAGAGATGGTTTGTTTAGATCACTGGGTTGTGGGTTTTTGCGGTTCAACGGTTTTCACGTTTGCGCATGCGCATGCCTACGTACGATTCTTGAATGGAGTCGGTTCTTGGTAGTGTTCAACCGGGCTAAACAGTACTTGGGGTAGTCGAGTTCGTGATTGGCGGTGGCTGGTTCGTTCATTCGGCAGTCCTCACAGTACGGATCGCTTTTTTGCTTCATGAGGTATTTGAAATACGTGGGGTTTCCATGTCCTGATAGTATTTTGTTTATTACTGATAATAATTTTGGAGGTTTAGCTGTTCTTCGAAGTAGATCACAGGCCAAAGAAGAAGGGGGAAGGTTTCGTTTTATTGTTTTCACTGTAAAAAAGAAGAACGACAAACACAGGAGGCTGTGCTAGCCGAAAACAAACGGCAGAAGAAGTTTAACTGACGATTTAGATTACGTTGCAACGGCTGTTATGTTCAGTTTTTATAATTGCACGATTTCGCTATTTCCGGGTGTTTATACTGCGTTTGACGGCTGGTGTTTTCAATTCCCATCCGAGCAGTATGGGGATTTCTCCTGCTTCGGGGGAAGACACCCTGAAGCGAAGTGTGTGGGCGATGGAAAATTCTATTACACGGACATTCTGCATGACTGGATCTCTTTTTAGTGGGTATTTCAGGGGGGATGTGGGACACCAAACACCATTTCGTGCTTCCAGAGGCAGTTAGTTTTTAATAGAAATAGTATACAGAAATATTATGAGTGTGCAATGTATGAATACAGTGGGGAGGGGGGGGGGGGGGTCAATTTGTGAGCTGAGCAGCGGTGATCGAACTAATGGAACCATTTGATTCTTTGATTTGGTGATCAGGTCGTACAAGGTGATCCCCTCTACGATAGATCTCCTCTTCATCTTCTCGATTTCACCATCGATATCGCCTTCGATGGCATCTTTTAAAGTTGATCTGCAACTACAACAATCTCCATTGTGAGCATGCGCCCACATATTGCGAATTTCCAAGTCCAAAAAGTGCAAACGGAGGACTTCCGACGTCTCCCCACTCAGTCTCATGTTAGAAGTTAAGAAGTCACACATGTCTGACACATAACCATAGTTTTCCAAGAGAATACGAGTCACTTTTGGACGACGGTGAAGGATGCTGTAGTGGAGAGGTCTCGTGTTGGAGTTATCACAGGCTTTTGGATCTGCTCCGTAGTAGATCAAGTTTTCCACAACCAATTCGTCAGCCCACTGTGCTGCGAAGTGCAGAGCTGTTGAGCGGTCGGTGCGTTTGGCATTGGCGTCGGAGCCGTGTCTCAGCAGAGCGATAACAGCCTCACCTCCTATGGCAGCTTTCTTTATTTGAGCTTCTTTTGTGTTTGGAGTCTGATTGTTTTGAATTACAACATCCGGCGGATGGCAGAGGCGACGCAAGTATTGAGAGAAATGCGAAAGTGCCCTCATTTCCTTCGAGACGAGCTAATACCAAGGAAGAAGCTGTTACGTACAAGGGAGGGTCAATGAGTCCGCCACTAAGGTTGATTGTGGGTCGCGATCCCGCCAATTGAAAAAGGCCACTCGTCTTTTTAATTGTCGCCGAAAAAAATGTTCTCGTCTCTTTGTGGAACGCAATCAGACATGACATGCGTCGGGGCGACGGGCGACAGACGCCTCCATTGGCGTCGTGGCGTGAACAACTTAATCGTCTCTCCAGGATAAAATACATAAAGCATACCATTAACAGTGAATCACAAGGAGTTTTTGGTAATTTTTGCTTCCATATTACCAAAGGTAGGGAAGCCTTGGATTCGTGAGAGTAAAAAAAAATTTATGTCCTCAAAAATGAAAATTTCCGCTACCATTTTGCGTTTCAGACATCGAGGAACATTTTTGGTTCCGTGTCTTTTTGTCTGTGGTCAATTCCTTGTAACGCCCACAACTACCCGAAATAATGGTCGAAATATGCTAGAATTTGGAGGTTAGGTGCGGGCTGAATCACAGACGGTCCCATACCAAAATCATCGAAAAAGTAGGTACTGTAACTTTTGGCTGCGCATGCGCAAACGTAAAATATTTGAAAAAGCTCATAACTACCCTAAATATAGTTGAAATGAGTTCAAACTTAGATGGTCGATTAGGAATGATACTTTGATAGTTCCAAATGAATTTCATTGGAATCGTAATGTAACTTTCGTCTGCGCATGCGCGAACATGGTGTTGACCATTTCATTGTAACTTTTCTAACTACGCGAAAAATAGGCGTAGAGAGTTGAAATTTTGAGGGTATGCGTGGGTTGGATCGCAGATGGTCCCGTATCAAAACGAACCTACCCAACTATTCTATACGTTCATGTGATTCAAGTGAGGAAGCTATACTGCCTACTCGGATTGGCAGACGTTGCTGTGACCCCCTGGAACAATATTACCACACCTAGCTCATTTTCTACGGAGAATAACTCATTTCTGAACAATAGGAATATACCCGTTGAGAGGAATCGTTTCAAAACGCCGAGAGAGATTTTATCGGTCTTTACACATGAAAACTAATCTTGAAATCTCTCATAAGAATTGTAGGTGAGCCCAACCTGGTCAACAGTATCCTGGGTTTGGATTCAGCCATTTCATCCGACTATTTGATTTGATTCGCGTTCGCCAGCTAATTTACACATCATCATCAACAGTTTTTATTATACAATTTTTTTGTAATCCATTTAGCTACGTAGAAAAGTCTGCCAATCCGAGTAGGCAGTATAGGTTCCTCACTTGAATCACATGAACGTATAGAAGAGTTGGGTAGGTTCGTTTTGATACGGGACCATCTGCGATCCAACCCACGTATACCCTCAAAATTTCAACTCTCTACGACTACTTTTCGCCTTGTTATAAACGTTACAAGGAAACGGGAAACATTATGCGCAGAGGAATGAAATTCTTATGGAACTATCAAAGAATTATTCTTGACCGACCCACCAAATCTGAGCTCATTTCAAACGATATTTAAAGTAGTTACGGGCGTTTCAAAAATTTCACGTTTTCGCATGCGCATACGGAACGATTTCCATGATTTTGAAACGAGACCATTCGCGATCCAACCCGCGGGTACCCTCAAAATTTCAGCTCTGTACGACTGTTTTTCGCGTAGTTAGAAGCGTTACACGGAAATGGTCAACATTTCATATTCGCGCATGCGCAGACGAATGTTACCGTACGATTCCATTGAAATTCATTTGTACCTATCAAAGTATCATTCCTAATCGACCATTTAAGTTTGAACTCATTTCATCTATATTTAGGGTAGTTATGAGCTTTTCAATTATTTTACGTTTGCACATGCGCAGCCGAAAGTTACAGTACTTTTTCGATGATTTCTGTATGGGACCGTCTGTGACCTAACCCGCACCTACCCTCCAAATTCTTGCATATGTCGACCATTATTTCGGGTAGTTATGGGCGTTACAAAGAATTAGCACAGACTGACACGGAACCAAAAATGTTCCTCGATGTCTGAAACGCAAAATGGAAGTGGAAATTTTCATTTTGGAAGACATAAATTCTTTTTTACTCAGTCACGAATCCAAGGCTTCCCTACCTTCCGTAGTGAGGAAGCAAAACTGGGCGAGAATCCGGACGATGACGTACGACGCGGTACTTGATAGGCTGCGTTGTCAACGTTTTGGCTCAAAACTTATAAGTGCAGTTTTCCTGTAGTTTTGTTCCGAAGTGTAGTTTTCCTCCTTTTTCCGCATTTCCGGTGTCCCTAGCTCGTTAGCATGGCTGACACTCGATCGGCCACGAAATCAGAGGTACCTAACTCATGATGAAAATAATTGTCAAAAATTGAGTTGGGATGTCCGATACTTCAAAAGTATCGATATATATATCGTATCGATGCATCAAAAAGTATCGATATTTTGAAGTATTGATACTTTTTCAAAAATGGGCGGAAATGTCGTTTTTGTTCTCTCTCCATCACCGTGACCGCGAATATTATATTAGTCCAGTTCCCAGAGGATTTTACCTTACAAAAGGTGGGGTAGAAGATTTTATTTTTTTATTTCGTTTTAATGGGTATAAAGAGTAAAATATCAAAAATGTGACTAAATCTGGGCTCGGCACAACTTTTGGTAGCCGAAAAACCTCGAAATTTTCGGACATTTTTCGTGTTTTTCGCGATATCTCGAAAAGGAGTGGTTCTAGCGAAAAACAGTCTCTATACAAAGTTGTAGAGCATTAAATTCCCTACAAATTTCATCTGTAACGTTTTCTTCTACGACCAATAGGGAGCGAGCTACAGCATCTCAAAAATGGACCATTTTTCTCAAAAATGGACCATTTCTCTCAAAATGGTAAAAAAGCCAAGTAACGCACTCTTTTGTGTGTGTTATTGCGACCCATGCATTCTTTGATTCTATTTTTGACTTATATTTTTGTCGAATAAGGTTCCCCAGACCCCCCCTCACCCCCCCCCCCCCCAATTGATAACTGACGAGGAATGAGTAGGCATATCGAAACCCTCACGGTCCAATGCAATGTGAGAAAAAGCACTTCAACCTATTCGCCAAGCTTTCGCATTGTTTTAAACCTTCATCAGGGCCTAAAGTCAATACAGTGAAACAAAACTATGGTGCTTAGCAGAAAATTCGAAATAGGAGTTATGATCTACGAAGTAGAATGATCTATAACTTTTCTGTGAGCCCCCCCATCACAAAATTAATCACCAACTAAAGGAATAAAGGAGACAAGAGAGTGAGAAAACATGATGTGTACATGGAAAAACTTTTATTAAACAAGTGAAGTATTTAATTACAATCAAAACATTGAAAAATTGACCAATGAAAAGAGAAGTTTTGTTATTTGTTTAACAATTATTTGTAATAACCCCCCTTCAAGAAAGCCCCTTTCACTTCACTTCCTTCTTAGGCGTTTTGATGGTCCTGGTTCCTCACAAACAGGTGCCATGATGGGTGGGTCCTCGTAGACCTCATCCATGGTTGATGAGGTGAATATATCTTCCTCTTCCTCATCATCTGTGTCCAGGTTGAAGGAGTACAGTGGGACATTGTCGCAGTCGGTGCCTCTGCATTTCTTGCAGATGCTGGAGCATTTCAACCCGGCTTTGACACACGAGCAGGCTCGGTGACATCCAGATCTGCAGGTGCACGAGACACTTTCAAGTAGGCTTTTGGGTGCTGGGTCCTTCATTGCATGCTGTGGAATCAGACCCTGTAGACTGCTGGCCCACCCATAATGTTTGGGGTTCAAGTGTGTGGTACCCAGCCAAACTTGAATTTGGTAAAATGATCTTAGTGAGTGTACAGCAGCAGCATCAGAAGTGGGTGGCAAACGAGCAAGATTTACTTTACCTGCAGACACAGACTTTTTAAAAAGATTGTATCGCATCTTGTCCAAGGTTTCAAGTCTACTGAATGTCCCCTGTTGGTACAATGCTTTGAACACAAGCTCTCCAGCTTCAATAATCTCTACATTTGTGCTCTGCTCATCCAAGAACACATCCAATGCATGCTTCATTTCTCTGGAAGATTTTTCCAGAACACTGCACAGCTTCACTTTTCCATTGCCAAATATGGCAGATGTAGCGTCACACCCGCTGAAAGCATGGCTGATGAGGATGTATTGTGGATTGAATTTGTATGATGCTGTTGAGTAGCATACATCATTTGCACCACCTCTCCCAGGCTTCAGGAAGAATAAATTCTTGTACTGCTGCCCAAGCCCTGTCATGAGCACAAGGAGATCAACATCCTCCCCAACCAGCACCACAGCATCACATTTCTGGGCCTTGGCTATGGCGGTTTCCACTATGAGTCTGTCAGCATCCTCATGTGCCTGATTGACTTGAATGCCACAATCCTCAAACTCTGTTTTGAGTAGCTCAATTAACCTGATCTTGTTATTGGCATTCAACAGAAACTTGTCTTGAGCAACTGCATTGATTGTGGTTTTGTCAAAGATCACATCAAGAGAAGAGTGGATCTGTGTCCGGCGTAATCTTTCAGCGCTCTTTGTGCCAGACTCTACAGGGTACCCATCAAAAATAACTGCTACCTCAGATCCGTAATGCCTTGTCAGAAATAAGCAGTAACTTTGGGATATGGTACTGAAGGAGGCGTTTTTCTGCCAAACCATTTATGGAGTAGGTAGCCACCATCTACAACAGCAAATGGTTTCTTCTCCAATACGTCTTCGCAGTTCATTGGGGTGAATGCTGTGTAGAGAGAGGATTTAGTTCCTTTTCTCATACAACCTGCTTCAGAAAACAAAGCCATTGGGTAGGGTGGAAGCTCATACTTTAAAAAGTTAGCAATGTCTGATTCTTCTTGTTTTGACAGACACATTCTTTGGAAAAGTGTCAGAGGATCAATGGAAGGTATTTTGAGGTCCCCAATTTTGAGACTACTGACAACGGTTGCCAGGGTTTTAACCTTGTTCTTCCTTGAAAAGGTCACATTTTTGAAATTGCCACAATCTTGGGGTGAGGGGGGGGGGGGGGGTCTGGGGAACCTTATTCGACAAAAATATAAGTCAAAAATAGAATCAAAGAATGCATGGGTCGCAATAACACACACAAAAGAGTGCGTTACTTGGCTTTTTTACCATTTTGAGAAAAATGGTCCATTTTTGAGATGCTGTAGCTCGCTCCCTATTGGTCAAAGAAGAAAAAGTTATAAATGACATTTGTAGGGAATTTAATGTTCTACAACTTTGTATAGAGACTGTTTTTCGCTAGAACCACTCCTTTTCGAGATATCGCGAAAAAACGAAAAATGTCCGAAAATGTCGAGGTTTTTCGGCTACCAAATGATGTGCCGAGCCCAGATTTAGTCACATTTTTGATATTTTACTCTTTATACCCATTAAAACGAAATAAAAAAATAAAATCTTCTACCCCACCTTTTGTAAGGTGGACCCCTTTTTTAGTCTCTGGGAACTGGACTATATCACATCCCACGTTTTTACTTCATCTACATTGTTATAATATAAAATACCATCGTCAGCCTATTGAAGAATTATTTCAGGATAATATTATAAAATGAACAATATAATAAATCACTTCTTTCTTATTTGAAACTTTTTTTGTTTGGGCGCTTGATATTCACAATTATTGACAAGACAAGACAAGGCATGACATTATTTCGTTAATTCGGCACAATCATATCAGAAAACAAGAGAGAACAAAGAAAATCCAACCAAAAAACTATTGAGTTAGGTTGGTTGGTTGCTTGGTTGGGTTAACATTTTGTCGGCCCTTCCTACTAAATGGAGGACAACTGATTCTAACTGAGAGCTGGAGGTGGTGGTACATCAACTTTCTTCAATTTGTTGAAGTGGTTGGTCTCCCAGCAATCTAGTTAGAAGTACTGTCAGCAGTACCTACACATCGTAGGTGTTGAAACTGATGAAGTGTGAGGGATAAAAAAAAAGTATCGGCTCCGATACTGGGAAAAAAAGTATCGATACTACGATATATATGAGGAGGAAAAAGTATCGATACATTTGGGACATCCCTAGGGTGGTGTTAGATGTGACGATATGTAGATCGAGTCATGGAGGGTGCTGTTAGATTGAAGTCAGGTGGAGAATCACCAAAAGGAGTCCCATTAGTCCTGATTTATTTTGAATTTTGAGTATTCTTATGATGCTCCCCACCACTCCACTTGGGCAGTGTTTTCCCTTCTTTTGGTTTATTATTCTGCGAATAATACACCTATGTAATCGCTCAGCAAAAAATTTTTGTAACACCCCCTCAGAATTTTTTCTTTTCCGTTTCAAGGTGCGTAGGTTCAAAAAATGCAATGTCCGTCCGTACGCCGTATCACGTGTACCGGCTTCATTTTCGGTATAAAAAATTCATTCTTTCGCACACATGCTCCATTTGGGCCCTAGTTGTGTCCCGAAACTATTCAGCCCGATCGGAATATACCCAGGGGGGGGGGGGGGGGGGGTGTTATGAGTGAAAATGTGTGTAAAAATAGGTATTGCGTTTTTGCAACATGTTAGTAACATGAGCTTTTGAGGTATCGTTTTCCATGTTTTTGGGACGAGAAGACCGAACATGAAGTCGATTTTGACCAAAGAGTGGAAAATTGAGGTTCTACCAAATGTTCAGCTCCCAAAATTGATTTTTCGTGAGTCAAAAACCTGGGATACCGTCTGAAATCACAATCAGTTTGTATACACTAGAAAAAGTGTCAACATGTGGATCAAGCCGAATAAACGGCACTACCAATGGTCAAAGATATTTTAAAAACAAAAAAACAAAAAAAAAGGAGCGTACCTAATTCGTGTTTTGGGGGCCAAAATTGGTGGAAACCATCAGAAATGGCTATTAGAATTATTTCAGATGATAGAAACAATAAATGAACAGCCAACATTTCTGTAGGTTTGTCCAATAGAATAATAAACCCATGTGACTTTGCAGCGTTTTTCTCTCTTAAATTTGTTGCCATTTTTGAGCTACGCACCTGCACGAGTATGCGGAATAATGATCGGCAAGGACTGAATATGAAGTATGATCGGATTGGTGTCCAGGTTTCTTTATGTTCCACCGAGCCTCGACTGATCTCATAATATTGACAGCGCGGAGCAATGCATGGATTGCGCTGACGCGATACGCAGCAGCATTGTCCCTGGTACCCACGTAGGTAGGAGATCATAGCTGTTGGTCTCAGTGAGGCAAGTGGCGGGGGCTGGGCGTAAGGTGCCGCTACCGTTAGCCAGCTCTAATACACTTGTTGCCTGTCATGACTCGGCTAATCCGATGCCTAAACAGAATTTTATTGAAAGGGCGTAGCGGTGGAGAGGGAGGGCCAAGGTAAATAAGAGCTCCCGTTCATTTAACGCCCTGAAAAGCGAGACGAGAGCACAAAAAGGCCTCCGGCCCCCGGCTCATCATTGTCCTGTTCCCATGATGTGTCGAACACCCCCGTCAACTGCAATTTCACAGCATCCTCCCTTCTCCTTCTTCTTCTTCTTCTTCTTCTTCTTTTCTTTCGCCGTTTGGGACCGTCTTCTTCGGGTAGGTACCTTCCTGTTTCACTTAACACGGCATGCCCTCTCGAATTCTGTAAACATCAGTGGAGAGAGAATGCGAGTGGACGAAATGTGCGTAGTCATAAGGAGACAAAATCGTGAACACCGTGGTATGGATGGTTGATATAGTTACCCAACTATTTTGTCACAAATACTCCCATTCAGGTCTCACCGCAAGTACCTACTCAGTTTCTTGCAATCTCATTGCAAAATGTATTCTTTCTCCAATCTGAAAAACGCTGCAAAGTCCTTGTCACATGGGTTTATTATTCTACTGGACATACCTACAGAAATGCTGGCTGTTCATTTATTGTTTCATTCATGCGTAATAATCGAAATAGCTATTTCTGGTGGTTTCCACCAATTTCGGCCCCCAAAACTTGAATTAGGTACGCTCCCTGTTTTTTTTTTTTTTTTTTTTTTTTCATATTACCTATCCTTGATCATTGGTAGTACCATTTAATCGTCTTGATCCACGTGTTGACACTTTTTCTAGTGTTATTATACAAATTGATGGTGATTTCAGGCGATTTCGCAAGTTTTTGACTCATAAAAAATCAATTTTGGGAGCTGAACATCTGGTACAATCTCAATTCTCCACTCCTTGGTCAAAATTGACTTCATATTCGGTTTTCTCGTCCCCAAAAACATAGAAAACGATACCTCAAAAGCTCATTTTACTAACATGTTACTAAAACACATGGGTCACATGGGTTTATTATTCTATTGGACATACCTACAGAAACGCTGGCTGTTTATTTATTGTTTCATTCATATAAAATAATTGAAATAGCTATTTCTGGTGGTTTCCACCAATTTTGGCCCCCAAAACACAAATTAGGTACGCTCCTTTACTTGTTGATACTTTTTCTAGTGTTATTCTACAAATTGATGGTGATTTCAGACGGTTTCCCAGGTTTTTGACTTATAAAATCATTGATAGTACCATTTAATCGTCTTGATCCACCTCTTGATACTTTTTCTAGTGTTATTCTACAAATTGATGGTGATTTCAGACGATTTTCCAGGTTTTTGACTTATAAAAAATCAATTTTGGGAGCTGAACATCTGGTACAACCTCAATTTTCCACTCTTTGGTCAAAATCGACTTCATATTCGGTCTTCTCGTCCCCAAAGACATGAAAAACGATACCTCAAAAGCTCATTTTACTAACATGTTGCTAAAACGCAAAAAGTACCTATTTTTACACACATTTTCACTCATAACACCCCTGGGTATATTCCGATCGGACTGAAAAGTTTCGGGACACAAATAGGGCCCAAATGGAGCATGTGTGCGAAAGAACGACTTTTTTAGACCGAAAATGAAGCCTGTACACGTGATACGGCGGACGGCGTACGGCGGACGGCGGACGGCGTACGGCGGACGGCGTACGGCGGACGGACATTGCATTTTTTGAATCTACGCACCTTGAAACGGAAAAGAAAAAAGTTTGAGGGGGTGTTATAAAAATTTTTTGCTGAGCGAATACATAGGTGTATTATTCACAGAATAATAAACCAAAAGGGAACTAATACATACACAGCCGCAATCACTATGTTCTGTGACTTGCCTTCGATCCCAAAACTCTTTTCCCGATCTGAAAAAAGACCAACTTGAGGATAAAAAGAGGCAATCGCGGTGTTCTCATCATCCCCTTAAACAAGATGAATGATCTGCATGTTAAGGACTCATTCAAAATGATTCTTAGTTCTCGTGGTAATTATTTAACACATAAAAAACCAGTCATGCAGCATGACTTAATGAGCGAATTTTCAAAGAAATATTCGAATTAATGGCTCTGGTTCTGAATAAAGGAAAACTTCTTCCTCCTACTGTTAGTACCTAAATTGAATAATTTGAAATAGATTTTTTCTTTCGTCTTCCTTCTAGTAATACGTGGGCCGGTACTTGTCTATCTATGAAGGTATCATAACAATTATATGTCAAATGGGAAATTCAAGGAGTTGTACTAATCGTTTGCCTCCCCCTTTTTTGCTTCGAACTCTCGTCTTCAATTAATACTTCTCACATTTTTCAATCTGACCACTCTAAGGGGGTGGGGTGGGGGGGGGGGGGTAAGAGTTTAAAGATTATCCTAGTTTTGGGTAATTTTTGCGCACTTTAAATGCTCTAATTTAAGAACGGATTTAGATATCTAAAATCCGATTTCACCATCGTGTTCAGCGTGCAAAAACCTTTAAAATGAGGGGTCACTTGTTAGAAAATAATATTTTGGGGATTTTTGGGTAATTTTTGCGCACTTTAAATGCTCTAATTTGAGAACGGATCAAGATATCTAAAATCCGATTCCACCATCGTGTTCAGCGTGCAAAAACCTTTAAAATGAGGGGTCACTTGTTGGAAAATAACATTTTGGGGATTTTTGGGTAATTTTTGCGCACTTTAAATGCGCCAAAACCCTCCTTAGAGTAGGCCAATTTCGCCCATCTTCGAACTTAGCCTTTCGATTGCCAAGATAGATTTTTTGTGCAAATTTGAGCTGTTTATCTCAATTCTATCGAGAGTTATCGTCTGGAGTGACACATATATATATATACATATAAAAAAGTGTTAAATTTCAGGAATCGTTTTAGAATGGTCTGAAACGGATTTCTATGAAGAAAATTTCCAAAAATTTATATTATTTAAATTTCGAAGCCATTGCAATAGCTTCATTTTCTTTGAAAATTCGCTAAAATGGCCATGCAAATTAGCTAGGTCCCAAAAAAGCAAAGGTGGTACGTACCTACCTCTTGAACAACATTTCTTCATTCAATTTTTCGGTAGTTTTTTTTCCCACACCAACCTCTTGATAAATTAAGAATCTGATTTTATGGGTCACTAGAAGCAATGATGTTATTCCATTAATTGATAACATGTCTTTTTTTTTGTAGTAAGTATACAATCATATTGATGTACGTAGGTATATAGCTATTTAACCCCTAATAGCCCAAGGAATCAATTTTTATAGAAAATTATTTTTTTCTCGTCATTCTACCTTCAAAACAGGTCAAATGACATGGAAATGGAGAAAATACAATTTATTTGTTAAAATTTTAAAATTTTGTTGCTCGAGAGCAACAGTGGGTCGCTATGGGACGGAAGGGAACAGATTTTGTTGTTTCACAGCTACACTGGGCGGAGGTTGTGTAAAAAAGTTATATTTATCAACATTCACAGCGTATTATACCTATTAATTTGTTCTCCATTCTATGAACAAGAAAGTCCAGGTAGAATTAGACTAGGTATATCTAATGAATTATGTACCTACTAAATTATATTTACATCAACAAGCAAAATGCCAATGTTTTGGAAATTTTGGCAGTTCTCATTTTTACTAGTGTAAGTATGAGTAAAAGTAAACGAAATTATTTCACTAATCAACTAAAATATTGGTATGAAATATCCAGTAGACGAAATGATTTCACAAATCAACTAAAATATTGATACGCAATATCCACAATGAATACAAATAAGTCCCTACGAGAATGAAAGCAATTTATTTTTTTCTAAAATAACTTGCTGGTAACAAACATGGTAACTTCGTCATTCTCCTCCGGCTCAGAATCTGCATCTACTCCAGGAATAATTACTTGCTTAGTATTGCTAACTGTGTCGATGAGTGTCACTTCTTCATCATCTTCATCATCACCCTCAGTCGAACGTGAAGTGCGTAGAGCAAATAATACTTGTTGACCTCTTGAAGTGGATATAGGATTCTAGAAAATAAAAAGTTGGTAACTATAAACATTTGAACTGGATAGGAACAGAATTAGATTTTTACAGTAAAAAATGAAAATCTGATGAACAGAGATGTAATATCTGTCTACCCACTGTGGCTCCCGGGCATAATTTTTTTCAATATCCCAGTGCACCAGCTGCCCACTGTGGCTCTCAAGCATCATATTCTCAATATCCCAAAGCACTGGCTGCCCACTGTGGCTCTCGAACATCATATTCTCAATATCCCAAAGCACTGGCTGCCCACTGTGGCTCTCGGGCATAATTTGTTCTAACTACCCTAGGTGGTTAGAAAACGATCACATCTAATATTCCTTGCATTCTCCCACTCATTTAGAGTGTACATAACAAAAGTTTCAAAAAATTAGGTCTGAAAAGTTTATAATAAGAACTAAAACAACAACTGAACTTACCTTCCTCCGTCCTTCAGCCATGATTTCGGCACCAACACAGAAAATGAAGAACCTTATCACATTATCAACAGTTAGGATCCCGCCAGCCTAGCAGGAATGCCAACATGCGCTCATCAGTGTTGACAGAAGACGAAGGCGTAGGTTCCAAACAAAAAAATTGACCCGCCTTATTTAAAAAAATCGCCAAAGTTGATGTTGCTCTGGAGCACCATTGGGCTATTAGGAAGTGTTCATTGCTTGGCGCGGGTCCAATCCAGGTCGAACTGTGATTCAAATACTCGTTCGTTACAGTGAAAATCTGGTACCTGCATAACCGTTGCTGGAACATGTATGACCGTTCAACGGGGGTTTCACTGGTTGAAGGGGAAAAAGGCCGGAAATCTGATCCCTCCTACTATTGTATCGTGGTCCTTGGAGTTCTAGCTAATAATGGCAATTCCTCTTGATAAATCAAAATACTCGATTTGGTTTTGAACCTTTATCATCTTCTTTTCTTTCTTTATCAGTATTTTCTTCTCAAATCACTTCGTGTCGTCGCGTAGTTTTTTGTTTCCCCTTTTTACCCAGTTCCATCCTTCTCGACCCAGTGTTCTCCCATCATCTTTTTTTCATGCTCGCTTTGATACGGACCATGATATGTATGCAACATGCCCGTTTCCCCATTATCATCATTTTTATAGACGCTACGGATCTCCAGGCAGGTTCGGTGGGTACAAATGATATCCAGTCCCCTTCGTTTTGCTCTTAGGAGCTCTGGAAGCACTTAACGTGTCGTCCGAAACAGCATTTGTGGTCGACAACTATACGAATATTCGCCGTTCCCGAAACTAGCAATGATGCGTGTGAGGCAAAACATGGAACAACAACACGTGGTAACTAAAACCTAGAAAAAAGCTCGAAAACCATTATTTTTACACCCATTTTTCTCCCATTACGCCCCTGGGTGTATTCCGAACGGGCTGCAGAGCTTTAGAGTACAACTAGGACCCAAATGTGTTCCCAAATGGGGACCCAAACAGTGTGCGGAAGATCGAAGATTTCAGACCGAATTTTAACATAAATTTAAGGCTGAAACTTCGTTGGAACCTCAAACCTGAACCTTGACCTCGGTCAAAGTCGACTTCATATTCCGTCTTCTCGTCCTAAAAAACATGGAAAACTATACATCAAATGCTCATGTTACTGAAACACAACGCTGCAAAGTCCTTGTCACATGGGTTTATTATTCTGCTGGACATGCGTACAGAAATTTTGGCTGTTCATTTATTGCTTTCATGTACGATTATTGAGATTGCTATTTTTGATGGTTTCCACCAATTTGGGCCCCCAAAAACACGAATTAGGCTCGGCTTTTTTTTCTACAGATTATTTTTGGTCATTGATAGTACCATTTAATTGTCTTGATTCACCTGTTGATACTACTTCTAGTGTTATTATACAAATGTATGGTGATTTCAGACAGTTTCCCATGTTTTTGACTAATAAAACATGAATTTCGGGAGCTTAACCTTCGTTACAACCTCAATTCAACCTCACAAACTCATGCTCACTAAAACCTCAAAAATCCCTCGAAAATCCCTATTTTTACACCCACTTTTCTCACATAGCATCCCTGGTGTATGCCGATCGGGCTGTCGTGTTTCGGAGCACAACTAGGACCCAAATGTGTTCCCAAATGGGGATCGAAACTGTATGCGGAAGAGCGACAATTTTAGACCAAAATTTAACGTAAAGTTAAGGCTGAAACTTCGTTAGGACATCAATTTTCCACTCGTTGTCGAATTCGACTTCATATTCGGTCTTCTCGTCCCAAAAACATGGAAAACGATACCTAAAAACTAAAACAGAAAAAGATACTAAAACACAAAAAGTACCTAGTTCTATACCCATTTTGGTTTATTATTCTGTGAATTATACGAATATGTATTCGCTCAGCAAAAAATTTTTGTAACACCCCCTCAAAATTTTTTCTTTTCCGTTTACAGGTGCTTAGATTCCAAAAATGCAATGTGAAATAATATTGAAGTAGCTATTTCTGATGGTGTCCACCAATTTTGGTCCCCAAAACACAAATTAGGTACGCTCTTCCCCCCTGCCCCCCTCCCCATAATTATCTTTGATCATTGGTAGTGCCATTTAATCGTTTTGATCCACGTGTTGACTATTTTTCTAGTGCTATTATACAATCTGATGGTGATTTCAGACGATTTACCAGGTTTTTTACTATAAAAAAATCAATTTTGAGAGCTGAACATCTGGTAGAACCTCAATTTTCCACTCTTTGGTCAAAATCGACTTCATATTCGGCCTTCTCGTCCCCAAAAACATGGAAAACGATACGTCAAAAGCTCATGTTACCACCATGTTACTAAAACACAAGAAGTACCCATTTTGGTTTATTATTCTGTGAATAATACACCTATGTATTCGCTCAGCAAAAAATTTTTATAACACCCCCTCAAAATTTTTTCTTTTCAGTTTCAAGGTGCCTAGATTCCTAAAATGCAATGTCCGTCTGCCGTCCGCCGTATCACGTGTACAGGCTTCATTTAAGGTTTAAAAAAGTCGTTCTTTCGCACACATGCTCCATTTGGGCCCAAGTTGTGTCCCGAAGTTTATCAGCCCGATCGGAATACATCCAGGGATGTTATGAATGAAAATGTGTGTAAAAATAGGTACTTTTTGTGTTTTAGTAACATGTTAGTAAAAAACCACAGTCATGCAGCATGGCTATAAGAGCGAATTTTCGAAGTTTTCGGCATCTTCCTCCTCCGCCTAAAATTTTCTGAAAATTAATTTTCGGCCAATGTTTTCCCAACTTGATACAAAATTAAAACAGGAGTAGTTTTACGCAAAATAAAATTTGGGATGGAAGGAGGGCGAGGGGGAAATCAAAAATGTTTTTAATACCAGAACGTAACAAATTTTTTGTTCCATTTTTTGCCGAGTAACACCTCGGTTTGTAGATTTTCCAACGCTGAACACGATGGTGAAGTCAGAATTGCGATATCCCATTCCGTTATCAGATTAGAGCAGACGAACCAGGAAGAACATCTCAAGAAATAACCACGTTCCTTCATCTTCAAAGTGCTCCAGTTTGAGAACGGAATGAGATATCGCAATTCTGATTTCACCATCGTGTTCAGCGTACAAAAACCTTTAAAATGAGTGCTCTGGCAGATGCCAATCAATTTAAATTCTCAAATTACCCAAACTACTTGTTTGAAAATTCGCTCCTTAAGCCATGCTGCACGAATGGAATTTTCTCTTTTTCGCGTAGGGGTTACCGTAGGGAGTTCTTGGTCCAGCGTGGGGGAATGTAGGGGTTTTTTGGTTTATCATTCCGTGAATAATACTCCTATCTATTCGCTCAGCAAACAATTTTTATAACACCCCCTCAAAGTAGATTCCAAAAATGCTATGTCCGTCCGCCGTCCGCCGCATCACGTGTACCGACTTAATTTTCGGTATAAAAAATTCGTTCTTTCGCACACATGCTCCATTTGGGCCCTAGTTGTGTCCCGAAACGTTGCAGCCCGATCGGGATATACCCAGGGGTGTTGTGAGTGAAAATGTGTATACAAATAGGTACTTTTTGTGTTTTAGTAACATGAGCTTTTGAGGTATCGTTTTCCACGTTTTTGGGACGAGAAGACCGAATTTGAAATCAATTTTGATCCAAAGAGTGGAAAATTGAGGTTCTAAGGAAGTTTCAGCCTTAAATTTACGTTAAATTTTGGTGTAAAATGGTCGCATTTCCGCGCACAGTTCGGGTCCCCATTTGGGAACACAGTTGTCATCCGAAACACGGCAGCCCGATCGGTATACACCCAGGGGTGATACGGGAGAAAAGTGAGTGTAAAAATAGGGGTTTTCGAGGGATTTTTGAGGTTTTAGTGAACATGAGCTTGTGAGGTATCGTTTTCCATGTTTTTAAGGGCGAGAAGACCGAATATTAGGTTGATTTTGACCAAGGACTGAAGAATTGAGGTTGTAACGAAGGTTAAGCTCCCAAAATTCATTTTTTATGAGTCAAAAACATGGGAAAGTGTCTGAAATCACCATACATTTGTATAATAACACTAGAAGTTGTATGAACAGGTGAATCAAGACAGTTAAATGGTACTATCAATGATCAAAAATAATCTGCTGAAAGGAAAAGCCGAGCCTAATTCGTGTTTTTGGGGGCTAAAAGTGGTGGAAACCATCAAAAATAGCCATTTCAATAACTGCACACGAAAGAAACAATAAATGAACAGCCAAAATTGCTGTAGGTATGTCCAGTAGAATAATAAACCCATGTGACAAGGACTTTGCCGGGTTTTTTTGTCGTGCAACGTAGTGCTATTTTGAAAATTTCATCAGGCAACCCTGGCGGAGGATGACGACGATGGGGGGGGGGGGGGTGCTGTGTGCCTAATTGAGACGCTGCTACCCGTAGAGGATGACTCGGCCCTTCGCCCTGATTGATTCGCTCTTATCACGTTCGTGTGAAATCGGGAGCGTCGAGCGGGGCAGCAGCGGTGCGACGGCGGAGGTCGAGGATGGCGGTGAAGGAGGTGTTTTTACGGCGGCGTCCCGCTCCATTGCTCGCGACCATGCTAATGTCCTCCCCCGCTCGACGAGAAGCCGAGCCCCATCATCGTCCTCTTCCCTTCACCATCGCATTCCCCCTAAATCCTCATCCTCCATCCTCGTCCCCTCGCGACACACCACCACAAGGCGGTCGAAACCGTTAATTTAGATGTACAACCGGTCCAAGCACAAAGTCCTTAAAAATAAGAAAATCCTCCAGAAAGTTCAAGTTCAGATGTGTACAGAAACGCCATGTCCGTCCGCCGTATCATCCATGTCTACTTTATTTGTTGTATAAAAAATTCGTTTTTTCGCACACATGCTCCACTTGGGCAAGAAGTAGCATCAACAAGTGAATCAAGACAATTAAATGGTACTTTCACATGGGTTCATTATTCTATTGGACATACCTACAGAAAATTTGGCTGTTCATTTATATTTTCTTTCATGTAAGATAATTGAAATAGCTATTTCTGATGGTTCCCACCAATTTTGGCCCCCAAAACTTGAATTAGGTATGCTCCTTTTTATTTTATTTTATTTTTTTCAAATTATCTTCGACCATTGGTAGTGCCGTTTAATCGTCTTGATCCACGTGTTGACACTTTTTCTAGTGTTATTATACAAACTGATGGTGATTTCAGAGGATTTCCCAGGTTTTTCACTCATAAAAAAATCAATTTTGGGAGCTGAACATCTGGTACAATCTCAATTTTCCACTCCTTCGTCAAAATCGACTTCATTTTCGGTCTTCTCATCCCCAAAAAACATGGAAAACGATACCTCAAAATCTCATTTTACTAACATGTTACTAAAACACAAGAAGTACCTATTTTTATACGCATTTTCACTCATAACACCCCTGGGTATATTCCGAACGGGCTGAAAAGTTTCGGGACACAACTAGGGCCCAAGTGGAGCATGTGTGCGAAAGAACGAATTTTTTAGACCGAAAATGAAGTAGATATACGTGATACGGCGGACGGACATTGCATTTTTGGAATCTACGCACCTGGAAACGGAAAAGAAAAAATTATGAGGGGGTGTTGTAAACATTTTTTGCTGAGCGAATACATAGGTGTATTATTCACGCAATAATAAACTAAAAAATTGGTGGAAAAATAGGGTTTTCCGTGGGGTTGCTTGAGAGGTATCGTTTTCCAAGTATTTTAAAGGAGAAGACCGAATATGAAGTCGATTTTGACCAAAGTGGAAAACAGAGGTTCTAACCAAGTTTCAGCTCCCAAATTTTGGTTTATTATTCTGCGAATAATACACCTATGTATTCGCTCAGCAAAAATTTTTTAAACACCCCCTCAAAATTTTTTCTTTTACGTTTCAAGGTGCGTAGATTCCAAAAATGCAATGTCCGTCCGCCGTATTACGTATATCTACTTCATTTTCGGTCTAAAAAATTCGCTCTTTCGCACACATGCTCCATTTGGGCTTTAGTTGTGTCCCGAAACTTTGCAGCCAGATCGGAATATACCCAGCTGTGTTATGAGTGAAAATGGGTATAAAAATAGGTACTTTTAGTGTCTTAGTAACATGTTAGTAACATGAGCTTTTGAGGTTTCTTTTTCCATGTTTTTGGGGACGAGAAGACCGAATATGAAGTCGATTTTGACCAGAGTGGAAAACTGAGGTTCTAATGAAGTTTCAGCATTAAAATTACCCTAAATTTTGGTCTAAAAACGTCATTCTTCCGCACACGGTGTGGGTCCCAATTTTGGAACAAATTGCGGTCCTAGTTGTGGTCCAAAGCTAAAACTGGGTTTTGAAATAGGGGTTTTCGAGGTTCTAGTGAACATGAGCTTGTGAGGTACTTTTTTCCATGTTTTTTAGGGCGAGAAGACCGAATTTGATGTTGATTTTCACCGAAGACTGAAGAATTGAGGTTGTCACGAAGGTTCAGATCCCAATATCAATTTTGTATAGGTCAAAACCTGGGTAATTGTCTGAAATCACCATATAACACTAACTGTAGTATCAACAGGTGAATCAAGACAACGATCAATGATAAGGTATAAAACACTACGGGCATAACCCGTGTTTTTGATATTATAATAAACCCATGTGACAAGGACTTTGCAGAGTTGTTTCTGCCAATTACTTATTTACCGCTCATTACGTCCACAGGTTGGTTCTCATTTGAGCCTCATTCTAGCCTTCGAATTTCATTAGTAGCCTTCACGCTACGTACCACCTTCCAGTAACTATGTTGTACCGAACCATATTTCGGGTGCTACCCCATTTTTTAGTAGAAATAGTAACTTTCCATCGTACATTTGGACGCAGGGGACATCAAAGGAATCATTGGAGGATATTGGTGAAACCTATGGGCGATTTTTTCGAAACGATTTTCATTGTATTCATTTCGAGCTGCACAGCTCTCTTTGGCAGAACATTACCATCCAACTCAATTACGTAAAATCCTAGGAAAAAAGGTTGATTGCTGAAGGATATGATATGTTCGTTTACTGATTCCTCAAACACACTCCGAAATGAAGGGAGTCTTCAAGTGCTGGAGAGTACGAAAATTCTATTCAAGAACTGGCAGAGACAATGGTCGAGGTCGGCGGTAGGATTCACAGCTTCCGTGATGATTACAGCAGACTCATCTGCCTTGAGGGAGCCTGCGGTCTCATAATGGACAGGCCAGCCGGATAGCGAGCGTCGCAAGTCAGCCCCTCTCGCGCCTTTTACGACCCTCACCGAAGAAATCTCCGCTGCGATGCGTTGCAGTTTTGGAGTAATGCAGTTTTAAATCATTTCTTCAAAACCCTCGTGTTGTCACACAGACCTGGTCGTCTTATGACTATCGATGTTAGTTGAAAAAAAGGACGCTCTCTGTAGGGTGAGATGCTGTTCCTACGGAAGGTTGCACTAGAGGACGTTGACCTTCACTATTCACGAGTAGCAACGATAAGCTCGAGAGCCGTTTCAATGATAGGTCTCACACTGACTAAATTTTGAACTAAGAACTTGCCTCCAATTTCTGTACAAAAAAAAAACCAGTCAAAAATATTGAACAGCGGTGGAGCTCTGACACCTCGTGTTTTTTTGCGGAAGAATTAGCACCTTAGGTTCCATCTACTTCCTACATTTTGCACAAAAATTCAGTTACCTTTCGTCACCGTCATGGATGAGCGTGTAGTGTTGTATTCTGCCTCCGTGGGCGACTTTTTTCACAACGTAAGGAAGGATTCGAATGGAGTGAATGTACCAAATTTCAATTTGAACTACTCCTTCGCTTCGACTGCATATATTAAAAACTGCGATAAATTGGGAAAAAATTATTCTCGTAATACGTAACAATGTTATAAATAACTGCTGGACAATTTTTGGATTCCTAATGTCACGGATGGGCAATGCAGACTGTCTACGCAAAAGGAAATTATTATGAGAATATGAAATTAATACTATCGGAACTAAAATTTGTCTGTATGGGAGAACAAGGAAAAAATCAACGTAATGAATAACCACGGCACCATAGAAATTTCTGACAATTTTTCAAAACAGACAATATATTCGCAACTTATCCACATCCCAAACTGAATGAAAACGGAGAAAGTGCGACTTAAGTGGGCCCCACTAAAAATGTAAAGTTGCGTATATTCATTTAGGCCCCCTGCTAATATCAAAAACGTAGGTATATAATCTTAGAATTGCCGACGGAAGTAAATAATCACTCAAATTACTTATTTAGATATTTATTAAATCTCTATATTATTTAGTAAATACAATTATTTGTTAAATCCGTTTACTGGTTTACTACTTATTAAATTTATTGATTTACAAAATGTAATGTATTTCCATTAAAATTATTTATTAAATATTCATTTCTTCCATTAATTTTATTCCGGTTTATTCCATTATTATTCTATTATATTTTTCCCATTCAATTTATTCTCTTCCCCTTCCCATTTCAACCCCCCCCCCCCTCCCAAACATTCTGTTTATTCCATAAAAGTGTATTCATTTATTTTTATTAATTGAACTTTTTATGAATTGAATTTATTAAATTTTTATTTTAGTATGGAAATTAGCCAAATAACAGTTAGTTATTATGGTGATCGATCTATCACTTGCATTCCATACTGTACAGTTGTCAACTATTTCGATTCGGCTTCAGAGATTTAAAACGGAGTAACTTGGGGGACAAAATATTAACGGTTAATGTATTGTAACCATGTCATGATTTTTAGTGAGAACAAATATGGGCTACAATAAGAATACACAAATGTGCATTCACTGAGGCCAAATGCTAAAAACCCGTGAGTGATTCCGCAACTTATTCACATCACAAATTGGATGAACGCGGCGAAAGCCATTTCCTCCAGCTGAGTTGGCTTCTGCGAATATACCAAACGTGAATATGAAATAATACTATCGGATCGATTGTCGACAGGAGCGACTTGGAAAAAAACAGCAACGTAATGAATAACCAACCATGGTACTATAAAATTTTCTGACAATTCTTCATAAGTGAAAAGATATCTGAGCATCAGTCCTATGCTGAATTGAGCTGACAGATGGGTTTACTGAGTGTCAGAGCTTTTTTCGGAAGACAGCACATATGAAAATTGGCCTAATAACCGACTGGCGATGGAATGGCACGTGAAATGACATACAGCAGGGTAGTGGACTACTTTGATTTGGCTCCACAGATTTAAAACAGAGTAACTTGGGAAAAAAGTATTAACGTAACACATTGTAGGTAGTTATAATAATATTTAAAAAGAAAAATTTGAAGAAACAGCTCCCCACTCAAGTGGGCCCCACTAATAATGTGAAGTTGCGTATATTCATTGAGGCCCCCTGCTAATATCAAAAATGTGGATATAGAATATTAGAATTGCCGACGCAAGTAAATATTCACTCCAATTACTTATTTAGTCGTTTATTAAATATCTATATTATTTAGTAAATACATTCATTATTGTTAAATCCGTTTACTGGTTTATTAATTATTAAATTTATGATTTACAAAATTTATTCAATAAATTATGTATTTGAATTAAAATTATTTATTTAAATTAAATACCCACCCCCACCACAAATTTTGTTTATTCCATAAAAGTTTATTCATTTATTTTTATTAATTAAAGTTTTTATGAATTGAATTTATTACATTTTTATTTTAGTATGGAAATTGGCCAAATAACAGTTAGTTATTAGGGTGATCGATGAAACACTTGCATTCCATACTGTACAGTTGTCGACTATTTGGATTCGGCTTCAGAGATTTAAAACATCATTTTGGCCAGATTTAAAATTCACTGAGGCCAACTTATTCACATCGCAAATTGGATGAACGCGGCGAAAGCCATTTCCTCCAGCTGAGTTGGCTTCTGGGAATATACCAAACGTGAATATGAAATAATACTATCGGATCGCTTGTCGACAGGAGCGACTTGGAAAAAAAACAGCAAAGGAATGAATAACCAACCATGGTACTATACAATTTTCTGACAATTCGTCAAAACTGAAAAGATATCAGAGCATCAGTCCTATGCTGAATTGAGCTGACAGATGGATTTACTGAGTCTTGGAGCTTTTTTCGGAAGAAAGCACATATATGAAAATTGGCCTAATAACCGACTGGCGATGGAATGGCACGTGAAATGACATACAGCAGGGTAGTGGACTACTTTGATTTGGCTCCACAGATTTAAAACAGAGTAACTTGGGGAAAAAGTATTAACGTAGCACATTGTAGTTATAATAATAGTTAAAAAGAAAAATTGGAAGAAACAGCTCAAAGATCACCCTGTGTAACAGAAATTGGCTCAGGATTTCTATCCACCCGTTCATAAATTTTTTGAGGTGTTTCCGTCAAAGAGCACCGAAAGATTGCCCACCCATCATTCTGGCTGAGAAGGGAAAGCGGATCTGGACCAAGATGTCCCCGGCTGCTCGAGCCCCGTACATCGAACAGGCAAAAAGAGCTCGCTGCAGAGGCTACAGAACGTAGGCTAAAGGCATCAGAGGCTAAAGAACTAAACCTAGACAAAACTGAAAAATAAACAGAATTCAAAATTAAAAAAAAAAAAAAATCTACTCCTGCGACTTCTAACACATTGTAGGTAGTTATAATAATATTTAAAAAGAAAAATTTGAAGAAACAGCTCCCCACTCAAGTGGGCCCCACTAATAATGTGAAGTTGCGTATATTCATTGAGGCCCCCTCCTAATATCAAAAATGTGGATATAGAATATTAGAATTGCCGACGCAAGTAAATAATCACTCAAATTACTTATTTAGTCGTTTATTAAATATCTATATTATTAAGTAAATACATTCATTATTGTTAAATCCGTTTACTGGTTTATTAATTATTAAATTTATGATTTACAAAATTTATTCAATAAATTATGTATTTGAATTAAAATTATTTATTTAAATTAAATACCCACCCCCCACCACAAATTTTGTTTATTCCATAGAAGTTTATTCATTTATTTTTATTAATTAAAGTTTTTATGAATGGAATTTATTACATTTTTATTTTAGTATGGAAATTGGCCAAATAACAGTTAGTTATTAGGGTGATCGATGAAACACTTGCATTCCATACTGTACAGTTGTCGACTATTTGGTTTCGGCTTCAGAGATTTAAAACATCATTTTGGCCAGATTTAAAATTCACTGAGGCCAACTTATTCACATCGCAAATTGGATGAACGCGGCGAAAGCCATTTCCTCCAGCTGAGTTGGCTTCTGCGAATATACCAAACGTGAATATGAAATAATGCTATCGGATCGCTTGTCGACAGGAGCGACTTGGAAAAAAAACAGCAACGGAATGAATAACCAACCATGGTACTATACAATTTTCTGACAATTCGTCAAAACTGAAAAGATATCAGAGCATCAGTCCTATGCTGAATTGAGCTGACAGATGGATTTACTGAGTCTTGGAGCTTTTTTCGGAAGAAAGCACATATATGAAAATTGGCCTAATAACCGACTGGCGATGGAATGGCACGTGAAATGACATACAGCAGGGTAGTGGACTACTTTGATTTGGCTCCACAGATTTAAAACAGAGTAACTTGGGGAAAAAGTATTAACGTAACACATTGTAGTTATAATAATAGTTAAAAAGAAAAATTGGAAGAAACAGCTCAAAGATCACCCTGTGTAACAGAAATTGGCTCAGGATTTCTATCCACCCGTTCATAAATTTTTTGAGGTGTTTCCGTCAAAGAGCACCGAAAGATTGCCCACCCATCATTCTGGCTGAGAAGGGAAAGCGGATCTGGACCAAGATGTCCCCGGCTGCTCGAGCCCCGTACATCGAACAGGCAAAAAGAGCTCGCTGCAGAGGCTACAGAACGTAGGCTAAAGGCATCAGAGGCTAAAGAACTAAACCTAGACAAAACTGAAAAATAAACAGAATTCAAAACTTAAAAAAAAAAAAAATCTACTCCTGCGACTTCTAACACATTGTAGGTAGTTATAATAATATTTAAAAAGAAAAATTTGAAGAAACAGCTCCCCACTCAAGTGGGCCCCACTAATAATGTGAAGTTGCGTATATTCATTGAGGCCCCCTCCTAATATCAAAAATGTGGATATAGAATATTAGAATTGCCGACGCAAGTAAATAATCACTCAAATTACTTATTTAGTCGTTTATTAAATATCTATATTATTAAGTAAATACATTCATTATTGTTAAATCCGTTTACTGGTTTATTGATTATTAAATTTATGATTTACAAAATTTATTCAATAAATTATGTATTTGAATTAAAATTATTTATTTAAATTAAATACCCACCCCCCACCACAAATTTTGTTTATTCCATAGAAGTTTATTCATTTATTTTTATTAATTAAAGTTTTTATGAATGGAATTTATTACATTTTTATTTTAGTATGGAAATTGGCCAAATAACAGTTATTAGGGTGATCGATGAATCACTTGCATTCCATACTGTCCAGTTGTCGACTATTTGGATTCGGCTTCAGAGATTTAAAATATCATTTTGGCCAGATTTAAAATTCACTGAGGCCAACTTATTCACATCGCAAATTGGATGAACGCGGCGAAAGCCATTTCCTCCAGCTGAGTTGGCTTCTGCGAATATACCAAACGTGAATATGAAATAATACTATCGGATCGCTTGTCGACAGGAGCGACTTGGAAAAAAAACAGCAACGGAATGAATAACCAACCATGGTACTATACAATTTTCTGACAATTCGTCAAAACTGAAAAGATATCAGAGCATCAGTCCTATGCTGAATTAAGCTGACAGATGGATTTACTGAGTCTTGGAGCTTTTTTCGGAAGAAAGCACATATATGAAAATTGGCCTAATAACCGACTGGCGATGGAATGGCACGTGAAATGACATACAGCAGGGTAGTGGACTACTTTGATTTGGCTCCACAGATTTAAAACAGAGTAACTTGGGGAAAAAGTATTAACGTAACACATTGTAGGTAGTTATAATAATATTTAAAAAGAAAAATTTGAAGAAACAGCTCCCCACTCAAGTGGGCCCCACTAATAATGTGAAGTTGCGTATATTCATTGAGGCCCCCTGCAAATATCAAAAATGTGGATATAGAATATTAGAATTGCCGACGCAAGTAAATATTCACTCCAATTACTTATTTAGTCGATTATTAAATATCTATATTATTTAGTAAATACATTCATTATTGTTAAATCCGTTTACTGGTTTATTAATTATTAAATTTATGATTTACAAAATTTATTCAATAAATTATGTATTTGAATTAAAATTATTTATTTAAATTAAATACCCACCCCCACCACAAATTTTGTTTATTCCATAAAAGTTTATTCATTTATTTTTATTAATTAAAGTTTTTATGAATTGAATTTATTACATTTTTATTTTAGTATGGAAATTGGCCAAATAACAGTTAGTTATTAGGGTGATCGATGAAACACTTGCATTCCATACTGTACAGTTGTCGACTATTTGGATTCGGCTTCAGAGATTTAAAACATCATTTTGGCCAGATTTAAAATTCACTGAGGCCAACTTATTCACATCGCAAATTGGATGAACGCGGCGAAAGCCATTTCCTCCAGCTGAGTTGGCTTCTGCGAATATACCAAACGTGAATATGAAATAATACTATCGGATCGCTTGTCGACAGGAGCGACTTGGAAAAAAAACAGCAAAGGAATGAATAACCAACCATGGTACTATACAATTTTCTGACAATTCGTCAAAACTGAAAAGATATCAGAGAATCAGTCCTATGCTGAATTGAGCTGACAGATGAATTTACTGAGTCTTGGAGCTTTTTTCGGAAGAAAGCACATATATGAAAATTGGCCTAATAACCGACTGGCGATGGAATGGCACGTGAAATGACATACAGCAGGGTAGTGGACTACTTTGATTTGGCTCCACAGATTTAAAACAGAGTAACTTGGGGAAAAAGTATTAACGTAACACATTGTAGTTATAATAATAGTTAAAAAGAAAAATTTGAAGAAACAGCTCAAAGATCACCCTGTGTAACAGAAATTGGCTCAGGATTTCTATCCACCCGTTCATAAATTTTTTGAGGTGTTTCCGTCAAAGAGCACCGAAAGATTGCCCACCCATCATTCTGGCTGAGAAGGGAAAGCGGATCTGGACCAAGATGTCCCCGGCTGCTCGAGCCCCGTACATCGAACAGGCAAAAAGAGCTCGCTGCAGAGGCTACAGAACGTAGGCTAAAGGCATCAGAGGCTAAAGAACTAAACCTAGACAAAACTGAAAAATAAACAGAATTCAAAATTTAAAAAAAAAAAAAATCTACTCCTGCGACTTCTAACACATTGTAGGTAGTTATAATAATATTTAAAAAGAAAAATTTGAAGAAACAGCTCCCCACTCAAGTGGGCCCCACTAATAATGTGAAGTTGCGTATATTCATTGAGGCCCCCTCCTAATATCAAAAATGTGGATATAGAATATTAGAATTGCCGACGCAAGTAAATAATCACTCAAATTACTTATTTAGTCGTTTATTAAATATCTATATTATTAAGTAAATACATTCATTATTGTTAAATCCGTTTACTGGTTTATTAATTATTAAATTTATGATTTACAAAATTTATTCAATAAATTATGTATTTGAATTAAAATTATTTATTTAAATTAAATACCCACCCCCCACCACAAATTTTGTTTATTCCATAGAAGTTTATTCATTTATTTTTATTAATTAAAGTTTTTATGAATGGAATTTATTACATTTTTATTTTAGTATGGAAATTGGCCAAATAACAGTTAGTTATTAGGGTGATCG
This sequence comes from Leptopterna dolabrata, assembly GCA_954871275.1. Taxonomy (NCBI): domain Eukaryota; kingdom Metazoa; phylum Arthropoda; class Insecta; order Hemiptera; family Miridae; genus Leptopterna; species Leptopterna dolabrata. The sequence continues at coordinate 148,188 of CATPAC010000065.1, read as the reverse complement.
ATGAAACACTTGCATTCCATACTGTACAGTTGTCGACTATTTGGTTTCGGCTTCAGAGATTTAAAACATCATTTTGGCCAGATTTAAAATTCACTGAGGCCAACTTATTCACATCGCAAATTGGATGAACGCGGCGAAAGCCATTTCCTCCAGCTGAGTTGGCTTCTGCGAATATACCAAACGTGAATATGAAATAATACTATCGGATCGCTTGTCGACAGGAGCGACTTGGAAAAAAAACAGCAAAGGAATGAATAACCAACCATGGTACTATACAATTTTCTGACAATTCGTCAAAACTGAAAAGATATCAGAGAATCAGTCCTATGCTGAATTGAGCTGACAGATGAATTTACTGAGTCTTGGAGCTTTTTTCGGAAGAAAGCACATATATGAAAATTGGCCTAATAACCGACTGGCGATGGAATGGCACGTGAAATGACATACAGCAGGGTAGTGGACTACTTTGATTTGGCTCCACAGATTTAAAACAGAGTAACTTGGGGAAAAAGTATTAACGTAACACATTGTAGTTATAATAATAGTTAAAAAGAAAAATTGGAAGAAACAGCTCAAAGATCACCCTGTGTAACAGAAATTGGCTCAGGATTTCTATCCACCCGTTCATAAATTTTTTGAGGTGTTTCCGTCAAAGAGCACCGAAAGATTGCCCACCCATCATTCTGGCTGAGAAGGGAAAGCGGATCTGGACCAAGATGTCCCCGGCTGCTCGAGCCCCGTACATCGAACAGGCAAAAAGAGCTCGCTGCAGAGGCTACAGAACGTAGGCTAAAGGCATCAGAGGCTAAAGAACTAAACCTAGACAAAACTGAAAAATAAACAGAATTCAAAATTAAAAAAAAAAAAAAATCTACTCCTGCGACTTCTAACACATTGTAGGTAGTTATAATAATATTTAAAAAGAAAAATTTGAAGAAACAGCTCCCCACTCAAGTGGGCCCCACTAATAATGTGAAGTTGCGTATATTCATTGAGGCCCCCTCCTAATATCAAAAATGTGGATATAGAATATTAGAATTGCCGACGCAAGTAAATAATCACTCAAATTACTTATTTAGTCGTTTATTAAATATCTATATTATTAAGTAAATACATTCATTATTGTTAAATCCGTTTACTGGTTTATTAATTATTAAATTTATGATTTACAAAATTTATTCAATAAATTATGTATTTGAATTAAAATTATTTATTTAAATTAAATACCCACCCCCCACCACAAATTTTGTTTATTCCATAGAAGTTTATTCATTTATTTTTATTAATTAAAGTTTTTATGAATGGAATTTATTACATTTTTATTTTAGTATGGAAATTGGCCAAATAACAGTTAGTTATTAGGGTGATCGATGAAACACTTGCATTCCATACTGTACAGTTGTCGACTATTTGGTTTCGGCTTCAGAGATTTAAAACATCATTTTGGCCAGATTTAAAATTCACTGAGGCCAACTTATTCACATCGCAAATTGGATGAACGCGGCGAAAGCCATTTCCTCCAGCTGAGTTGGCTTCTGCGAATATACCAAACGTGAATATGAAATAATGCTATCGGATCGCTTGTCGACAGGAGCGACTTGGAAAAAAAACAGCAACGGAATGAATAACCAACCATGGTACTATACAATTTTCTGACAATTCGTCAAAACTGAAAAGATATCAGAGCATCAGTCCTATGCTGAATTGAGCTGACAGATGGATTTACTGAGTCTTGGAGCTTTTTTCGGAAGAAAGCACATATATGAAAATTGGCCTAATAACCGACTGGCGATGGAATGGCACGTGAAATGACATACAGCAGGGTAGTGGACTACTTTGATTTGGCTCCACAGATTTAAAACAGAGTAACTTGGGGAAAAAGTATTAACGTAACACATTGTAGTTATAATAATAGTTAAAAAGAAAAATTGGAAGAAACAGCTCAAAGATCACCCTGTGTAACAGAAATTGGCTCAGGATTTCTATCCACCCGTTCATAAATTTTTTGAGGTGTTTCCGTCAAAGAGCACCGAAAGATTGCCCACCCATCATTCTGGCTGAGAAGGGAAAGCGGATCTGGACCAAGATGTCCCCGGCTGCTCGAGCCCCGTACATCGAACAGGCAAAAAGAGCTCGCTGCAGAGGCTACAGAACGTAGGCTAAAGGCATCAGAGGCTAAAGAACTAAACCTAGACAAAACTGAAAAATAAACAGAATTCAAAATTTAAAAAAAAAAAAATCTACTCCTGCGACTTCTAACACATTGTAGGTAGTTATAATAATATTTAAAAAGAAAAATTTGAAGAAACAGCTCCCCACTCAAGTGGGCCCCACTAATAATGTGAAGTTGCGTATATTCATTGAGGCCCCCTCCTAATATCAAAAATGTGGATATAGAATATTAGAATTGCCGACGCAAGTAAATAATCACTCAAATTACTTATTTAGTCGTTTATTAAATATCTATATTATTAAGTAAATACATTCATTATTGTTAAATCCGTTTACTGGTTTATTAATTATTAAATTTATGATTTACAAAATTTATTCAATAAATTATGTATTTGAATTAAAATTATTTATTTAAATTAAATACCCACCCCCCACCACAAATTTTGTTTATTCCATAGAAGATTATTCATTTATTTTTATTAATTAAAGTTTTTATGAATTGAATTTATTACATTTTTATTTTAGTATGGAAATTGGCCAAATAACAGTTAGTTATTAGGGTGATCGATGAAACACTTGCATTCCATACTGTACAGTTGTCGACTATTTGGATTCGGCTTCAGAGATTTAAAACATCATTTTGGCCAGATTTAAAATTCACTGAGGCCAACTTATTCACATCGCAAATTGGATGAACGCGGCGAAAGCCATTTCCTCCAGCTGAGTTGGCTTCTGCGAATATACCAAACGTGAATATGAAATAATACTATCGGATCGATTGTCGACAGGAGCGACTTGGAAAAAAACAGCAACGTAATGAATAACCAACCATGGTACTATACAATTTTCTGACAATTCTTCATAAGTGAAAAGATATCTGAGCATCAGTCCTATGCTGAATTGAGCTGACAGATGGGTTTACTGAGTGTCAGAGCTTTTTTCGGAAGACAGCACATATGAAAATTGGCCTAATAACCGACTGGCGATGGAATGGCACGTGAAATGACATACAGCAGGGTAGTGGACTACTTTGATTTGGCTCCACAGATTTAAAACAGAGTAACTTGGGGAAAAAGTATTAACGTAACACATTGTAGGTAGTTATAATAATATTTAAAAAGAAAAATTTGAAGAAACAGCTCCCCACTCAAGTGGGCCCCACTAATAATGTGAAGTTGCGTATATTCATTGAGGCCCCCGGCTAATATCAAAAATGTGGATATAGAATATTAGAATTGCCGACGCAAGTAAATATTCACTCCAATTACTTATTTAGTCGTTTATTAAATATCTATATTATTTAGTAAATACATTCATTATTGTTAAATCCGTTTACTGGTTTATTAATTATTAAATTTATGATTTACAAAATTTATTCAATAAATTATGTATTTGAATTAAAATTATTTATTTAAATTAAATACCCACCCCCACCACAAATTTTGTTTATTCCATAAAAGTTTATTCATTTATTTTTATTAATTAAAGTTTTTATGAATTGAATTTATTACATTTTTATTTTAGTATGGAAATTGGCCAAACAACAGTTAGTTATTAGGGTGATCGATGAAACACTTGCATTCCATACTGTACAGTTGTCGACTATTTGGATTCGGCTTCAGAGATTTAAAACATCATTTTGGCCAGATTTAAAATTCACTGAGGCCAACTTATTCACATCGCAAATTGGATGAACGCGGCGAAAGCCATTTCCTCCAGCTGAGTTGGCTTCTGGGAATATACCAAACGTGAATATGAAATAATACTATCGGATCGCTTGTCGACAGGAGCGACTTGGAAAAAAAACAGCAAAGGAATGAATAACCAACCATGGTACTATACAATTTTCTGACAATTCGTCAAAACTGAAAAGATATCAGAGAATCAGTCCTATGCTGAATTGAGCTGACAGATGGATTTACTGAGTCTTGGAGCATTTTTCGGAAGAAAGCACATATATGAAAATTGGCCTAATAACCGACTGGCGATGGAATGGCACGTGAAATGACATACAGCAGGGTAGTGGACTACGTTGATTTGGCTCCACAGATTTAAAACAGAGTAACTTGGGGAAAAAGTATTAACGTAACACATTGTAGTTATAATAATAGTTAAAAAGAAAAATTTGAAGAAACAGCTCAAAGATCACCCTGTGTAACAGAAATTGGCTCAGGATTTCTATCCACCCGTTCATAAATTTTTTGAGGTGTTTCCGTCAAAGAGCACCGAAAGATTGCCCACCCATCATTCTGGCTGAGAAGGGAAAGCGGATCTGGACCAAGATGTCCCCGGCTGCTCGAGCCCCGTACATCGAACAGGCAAAAAGAGCTCGCTGCAGAGGCTACAGAACGTAGGCTAAAGGCATCAGAGGCTAAAGAACTAAACCTAGACAAAACTGAAAAATAAACAGAATTCAAAATTTAAAAAAAAAAAAAATCTACTCCTGCGACTTCTAACACATTGTAGGTAGTTATAATAATATTTAAAAAGAAAAATTTGAAGAAACAGCTCCCCACTCAAGTGGGCCCCACTAATAATGTGAAGTTGCGTATATTCATTGAGGCCCCCTCCTAATATCAAAAATGTGGATATAGAATATTAGAATTGCCGACGCAAGTAAATAATCACTCAAATTACTTATTTAGTCGTTTATTAAATATCTATATTATTAAGTAAATACATTCATTATTGTTAAATCCGTTTACTGGTTTATTAATTATTAAATTTATGATTTACAAAATTTATTCAATAAATTATGTATTTGAATTAAAATTATTTATTTAAATTAAATACCCACCCCCCACCACAAATTTTGTTTATTCCATAGAAGTTTATTCATTTATTTTTATTAATTAAAGTTTTTATGAATGGAATTTATTACATTTAGCGAATTTTCAAAGAAAATGAAGCTATTGCAATGGCTTCGAAATTTAAATAATATAAATTTTTGGAAATTTTCTTCATAGAAATCCGTTTCAGACCATTCTAAAACGATTCCTGAAATTTAACACTTTTTTATATGTATATATATATATATTTATTTATATATGTGTCACTCCAGACGATAACTCTCGATAGAATTGAGATAAACAGCTCAAATTTGCACAAAAAATCTATCTTGGCAATCGAAAGGCTAAGTTCGAAGATGGGCGAAATTGGCCTACTCTAAGGAGGGTTTTGGCGCATTTAAAGTGCGCAAAAATTACCCAAAAATCCCCAAAATGTTATTTTCCAACAAGTGACCCCTCATTTTAAAGGTTTTTGCACGCTGAACACGATGGTGGAATCGGATTTTAGATATCTTGATCCGTTCTCAAATTAGAGCATTTAAAGTGCGCAAAAATTACCCAAAAATCCCCAAAATGTTATTTTCCAACAAGTGACCCCTCATTTTAAAGGTTTTTGCACGCTGAACACGATGGTGGAATCGGATTTTAGATATCTTGATCCGTTCTCAAATTAGAGCATTTAAAGTGCGCAAAAATTACCTAAAAATCCCCAAAATGTTATTTTCTAACAAGTGACCCCTCATTTTAAAGGTTTTTGCACGCTGAACACGATGGTGGAATCGGATTTTAGATATCTTGATCCGTTCTCAAATTAGAGCATTTAAAGTGCGCAAAAATTACCCAAAAATCCCCAAAATGTTATTTTCTAACAAGTGACCCCTCATTTTAAAGGTTTTTGCACGCTGAACACGATAGTGAAATCGGATTTTAGATATCTAAATCCGTTCTTAAATTAGAGCATTTAAAGTGCGCAAAAATTACCCAAAACTAGGATAATCTTTATACTCTTACCCCCACCCCCTTAGAGTGGTCAGATTGAAAAATGTGAGAAGTATTAATTGAAGACGAGAGTTCGAAGCAAAAAAGGGGGAGGCAAACGATTAGTACAACTCCTTGAATTTACCCACAGCGATCAAATAAATAAGCACTTAGTACAATTACGTAATAAACAAACGGTAGAATCAGGATGGACAAAACGTACAAATTAAAATAAATACGAAGAGAATATACATAGAAAACCAAATTTTAGACCGAAGTTTTCCTTTATTCAAAACCATAGCCATTAATTCGAATATTTCTTTGAAAATTCGCTCATTAAGTCATGCTGCATGACTGATTTTTTATTTATTTTAGTATGGAAATTGGCCAAATAACAGTTATTAGGGTGATCGATGAATCACTTGCATTCCATACTGTCCAGTTGTCGACTATTTGGATTCGGCTTCAGAGATTTAAAATATCATTTTGGCCAGATTTAAAATTCACTGAGGCCAACTTATTCACATTGCAAATTGGATGAACGCGGCGAAAGCCATTTCCTCCAGCTGAGTTGGCTTCTGCGAATATACCAAACGTGAATATGAAATAATACTATCGGATCGCTTGTCGACAGGAGCGACTTGGAAAAAAAACAGCAACGGAATGAATAACCAACCATGGTACTATACAATTTTCTGACAATTCGTCAAAACTGAAAAGATATCAGAGCATCAGTCCTATGCTGAATTGAGCTGACAGATGGATTTACTGAGTCTTGGAGGTTTTTTCGGAAGAAAGCACATATATGAAAATTGGCCTAATAACCGACTGGCGATGGAATGGCACGTGAAATGACATACAGCAGGGTAGTGGACTACTTTGATTTGGCTCCACAGATTTAAAACAGAGTAACTTGGGGAAAAAGTATTAACGTAACACATTGTAGGTAGTTATAATAATATTTAAAAAGAAAAATTTGAAGAAACAGCTCCCCACTCAAGTGGGCCCCACTAATAATGTGAAGTTGCGTATATTCATTGAGGCCCCCTGCTAATATCAAAAATGTGGATATAGAATATTAGAATTGCCGACGCAAGTAAATATTCACTCCAATTACTTATTTAGTCGTTTATTAAATATCTATATTATTTAGTAAATACATTCATTATTGTTAAATCCGTTTACTGGTTTATTAATTATTAAATTTATGATTTACAAAATTTATTCAATAGATTATGTATTTGAATTAAAATTATTTATTTAAATTAAATACCCACCCCCACCACAAATTTTGTTTATTCCATAAAAGTTTATTCATTTATTTTTATTAATTAAAGTTTTTATGAATTGAAATTATTACATTTTTATTTTAGTATGGAAATTGGCCAAATAACAGTTAGTTATTAGGGTGATCGATGAAACACTTGCATTCCATACTGTACAGTTGTCGACTATTTGGATTCGGCTTCAGAGATTTAAAACATCATTTTGGCCAGATTTAAAATTCACTGAGGCCAACTTATTCACATCGCAAATTGGATGAACGCGGCGAAAGCCATTTCCTCCAGCTGAGTTGGCTTCTGGGAATATACCAAACGTGAATATGAAATAATACTATCGGATCGCTTGTCGACAGGAGCGACTTGGAAAAAAAACAGCAAAGGAATGAATAACCAACCATGGTACTATACAATTTTCTGACAATTCGTCAAAACTGAAAAGATATCAGAGAATCAGTCCTATGCTGAATTGAGCTGACAGATGGATTTACTGAGTCTTGGAGCTTTTTTCGGAAGAAAGCACATATATAAAAATTGGCCTAATAACCGACTGGCGATGGAATGGCACGTGAAATGACATACAGCAGGGTAGTGGACTACTTTGATTTGGCTCCACAGATTTAAAACAGAGTAACTTGGGGAAAAAGTATTAACGTAACACATTGTAGTTATAATAATAGTTAAAAAGAAAAATTGGAAGAAACAGCTCAAAGATCACCCTGTGTAACAGAAATTGGCTCAGGATTTCTATCCACCCGTTCATAAATTTTTTGAGGTGTTTCCGTCAAAGAGCACCGAAAGATTGCCCACCCATCATTCTGGCTGAGAAGGGAAAGCGGATCTGGACCAAGATGTCCCCGGCTGCTCGAGCCCCGTACATCGAACAGGCAAAAAGAGCTCGCTGCAGAGGCTACAGAACGTAGGCTAAAGGCATCAGAGGCTAAAGAACTAAACCTAGACAAAACTGAAAAATAAACAGAATTCAAAATTTAAAAAAAAAAAATCTACTCCTGCGACTTCTAACACATTGTAGGTAGTTATAATAATATTTAAAAAGAAAAATTTGAAGAAACAGCTCCCCACTCAAGTGGGCCCCACTAATAATGTGAAGTTGCGTATATTCATTGAGGCCCCCTCCTAATATCAAAAATGTGGATATAGAATATTAGAATTGCCGACGCAAGTAAATAATCACTCAAATTACTTATTTAGTCGTTTATTAAATATCTATATTATTAAGTAAATACATTCATTATTGTTAAATCCGTTTACTCGTTTATTAATTATTAAATTTATGATTTACAAAATTTATTCAATAAATTATGTATTTGAATTAAAATTATTTATTTAAATTAAATACCCACCCCCCACCACAAATTTTGTTTATTCCATAGAAGTTTATTCATTTATTTTTATTAATTAAAGTTTTTATGAATGGAATTTATTACATTTTTATTTTAGTATGGAAATTGGCCAAATAACAGTTATTAGGGTGATCGATGAATCACTTGCATTCCATACTGTCCAGTTGTCGACTATTTGGATTCGGCTTCAGAGATTTAAAATATCATTTTGGCCAGATTTAAAATTCACTGAGGCCAACTTATTCACATTGCAAATTGGATGAACGCGGCGAAAGCCATTTCCTCCAGCTGAGTTGGCTTCTGCGAATATACCAAACGTGAATATGAAATAATACTATCGGATCGCTTGTCGACAGGAGCGACTTGGAAAAAAAACAGCAACGGAATGAATAACCAACCATGGTACTATACAATTTTCTGACAATTCGTCAAAACTGAAAAGATATCAGAGCATCAGTCCTATGCTGAATTGAGCTGACAGATGGATTTACTGAGTCTTGGAGGTTTTTTCGGAAGAAAGCACATATATGAAAATTGGCCTAATAACCGACTGGCGATGGAATGGCACGTGAAATGACATACAGCAGGGTAGTGGACTACTTTGATTTGGCTCCACAGATTTAAAACAGAGTAACTTGGGGAAAAAGTATTAACGTAACACATTGTAGGTAGTTATAATAATATTTAAAAAGAAAAATTTGAAGAAACAGCTCCCCACTCAAGTGGGCCCCACTAATAATGTGAAGTTGCGTATATTCATTGAGGCCCCCTGCTAATATCAAAAATGTGGATATAGAATATTAGAATTGCCGACGCAAGTAAATATTCACTCCAATTACTTATTTAGTCGTTTATTAAATATCTATATTATTTAGTAAATACATTCATTATTGTTAAATCCGTTTACTGGTTTATTAATTATTAAATTTATGATTTACAAAATTTATTCAATAGATTATGTATTTGAATTAAAATTATTTATTTAAATTAAATACCCACCCCCACCACAAATTTTGTTTATTCCATAAAAGTTTATTCATTTATTTTTATTAATTAAAGTTTTTATGAATTGAAATTATTACATTTTTATTTTAGTATGGAAATTGGCCAAATAACAGTTAGTTATTAGGGTGATCGATGAAACACTTGCATTCCATACTGTACAGTTGTCGACTATTTGGATTCGGCTTCAGAGATTTAAAACATCATTTTGGCCAGATTTAAAATTCACTGAGGCCAACTTATTCACATCGCAAATTGGATGAACGCGGCGAAAGCCATTTCCTCCAGCTGAGTTGGCTTCTGGGAATATACCAAACGTGAATATGAAATAATACTATCGGATCGCTTGTCGACAGGAGCGACTTGGAAAAAAAACAGCAAAGGAATGAATAACCAACCATGGTACTATACAATTTTCTGACAATTCGTCAAAACTGAAAAGATATCAGAGAATCAGTCCTATGCTGAATTGAGCTGACAGATGGATTTACTGAGTCTTGGAGCTTTTTTCGGAAGAAAGCACATATATGAAAATTGGCCTAATAACCGACTGGCGATGGAATGGCACGTGAAATGACATACAGCAGGGTAGTGGACTACTTTGATTTGGCTCCACAGATTTAAAACAGAGTAACTTGGGGAAAAAGTATTAACGTAACACATTGTAGTTATAATAATAGTTAAAAAGAAAAATTGGAAGAAACAGCTCAAAGATCACCCTGTGTAACAGAAATTGGCTCAGGATTTCTATCCACCCGTTCATAAATTTTTTGAGGTGTTTCCGTCAAAGAGCACCGAAAGATTGCCCACCCATCATTCTGGCTGAGAAGGGAAAGCGGATCTGGACCAAGATGTCCCCGGCTGCTCGAGCCCCGTACATCGAACAGGCAAAAAGAGCTCGCTGCAGAGGCTACAGAACGTAGGCTAAAGGCATCAGAGGCTAAAGAACTAAACCTAGACAAAACTGAAAAATAAACAGAATTCAAAATTTAAAAAAAAAAAAAAATCTACTCCTGCGACTTCTAACACATTGTAGGTAGTTATAATAATATTTAAAAAGAAAAATTTGAAGAAACAGCTCCCCACTCAAGTGGGCCCCACTAATAATGTGAAGTTGCGTATATTCATTGAGGCCCCCTCCTAATATCAAAAATGTGGATATAGAATATTAGAATTGCCGACGCAAGTAAATAATCACTCAAATTACTTATTTAGTCGTTTATTAAATATCTATATTATTAAGTAAATACATTCATTATTGTTAAATCCGTTTACTCGTTTATTAATTATTAAATTTATGATTTACAAAATTTATTCAATAAATTATGTAGGTATTTGAATTAAAATTATTTATTTAAATTAAATACCCACCCCCCACCACAAATTTTGTTTATTCCATAGAAGTTTATTCATTTATTTTTATTAATTAAAGTTTTTATGAATGGAATTTATTACATTTTTATTTTAGTATGGAAATTGGCCAAATAACAGTTATTAGGGTGATCGATGAATCACTTGCATTCCATACTGTCCAGTTGTCGACTATTTGGATTCGGCTTCAGAGATTTAAAACATCATTTTGGCCAGATTTAAAATTCACTGAGGCCAACTTATTCACATCGCAAATTGGATGAACGCGGCGAAAGCCATTTCCTCCAGCTGAGTTGGCTTCTGGGAATATACCAAACGTGAATATGAAATAATACTATCGGATCGCTTGTCGACAGGAGCGACTTGGAAAAAAAACAGCAAAGGAATGAATAACCAACCATGGTACTATACAATTTTCTGACAATTCGTCAAAACTGAAAAGATATCAGAGAATCAGTCCTATGCTGAATTGAGCTGACAGATGGATTTACTGAGTCTTGGAGCTTTTTTCGGAAGAAAGCACATATATGAAAATTGGCCTAATAACCGACTGGCGATGGAATGGCACGTGAAATGACATACAGCAGGGTAGTGGACTACTTTGATTTGGCTCCACAGATTTAAAACAGAGTAACTTGGGGAAAAAGTATTAACGTAACACATTGTAGTTATAATAATAGTTAAAAAGAAAAATTTGAAGAAACAGCTCAAAGATCACCCTGTGTAACAGAAATTGGCTCAGGATTTCTATCCACCCGTTCATAAATTTTTTGAGGTGTTTCCGTCAAAGAGCACCGAAAGATTGCCCACCCATCATTCTGGCTGAGAAGGGAAAGCGGATCTGGACCAAGATGTCCCCGGCTGCTCGAGCCCCGTACATCGAACAGGCAAAAAGAGCTCGCTGCAGAGGCTACAGAACGTAGGCTAAAGGCATCAGAGGCTAAAGAACTAAACCTAGACAAAACTGAAAAATAAACAGAATTCAAAATTTAAAAAAAAAAAAATCTACTCCTGCGACTTCTAACACATTGTAGGTAGTTATAATAATATTTAAAAAGAAAAATTTGAAGAAACAGCTCCCCACTCAAGTGGGCCCCACTAATAATGTGAAGTTGCGTATATTCATTGAGGCCCCCTCCTAATATCAAAAATGTGGATATAGAATATTAGAATTGCCGACGCAAGTAAATAATCACTCAAATTACTTATTTAGTCGTTTATTAAATATCTATATTATTAAGTAAATACATTCATTATTGTTAAATCCGTTTACTGGTTTATTAATTATTAAATTTATGATTTACAAAATTTATTCAATAAATTATGTATTTGAATTAAAATTATTTATTTAAATTAAATACCCACCCCCCACCACAAATTTTGTTTATTCCATAGAAGTTTATTCATTTATTTTTATTAATTAAAGTTTTTATGAATGGAATTTATTACATTTTTATTTTAGTATGGAAATTGGCCAAATAACAGTTATTAGGGTGATCGATGAATCACTTGCATTCCATACTGTCCAGTTGTCGACTATTTGGATTCGGCTTCAGAGATTTAAAATATCATTTTGGCCAGATTTAAAATTCACTGAGGCCAACTTATTCACATCGCAAATTGGATGAACGCGGCGAAAGCCATTTCCTCCAGCTGAGTTGGCTTCTGCGAATATACCAAACGTGAATATGAAATAATACTATCGGATCGCTTGTCGACAGGAGCGACTTGGAAAAAAAACAGCAACGGAATGAATAACCAACCATGGTACTATACAATTTTCTGACAATTCGTCAAAACTGAAAAGATATCAGAGCATCAGTCCTATGCTGAATTGAGCTGACAGATGGATTTACTGAGTCTTGGAGCTTTTTTCGGAAGAAAGCACATATATGAAAATTGGCCTAATAACCGACTGGCGATGGAATGGCACGTGAAATGACATACAGCAGGGTAGTGGACTACTTTGATTTGGCTCCACAGATTTAAAACAGAGTAACTTGGGGAAAAAGTATTAACGTAACACATTGTAGGTAGTTATAATAATATTTAAAAAGAAAAATTTGAAGAAACAGCTCCCCACTCAAGTGGGCCCCACTAATAATGTGAAGTTGCGTATATTCATTGAGGCCCCCTGCTAATATCAAAAATGTGGATATAGAATATTAGAATTGCCGACGCAAGTAAATATTCACTCCAATTACTTATTTAGTCGTTTATTAAATATCTATATTATTTAGTAAATACATTCATTATTGTTAAATCCGTTTACTGGTTTATTAATTATTAAATTTATGATTTACAAAATTTATTCAATAAATTATGTATTTGAATTAAAATTATTTATTTAAATTAAATACCCACCCCCACCACAAATTTTGTTTATTCCATAAAAGTTTATTCATTTATTTTTATTAATTAAAGTTTTTATGAATTGAATTTATTACATTTTTATTTTAGTATGGAAATTGGCCAAATAACAGTTAGTTATTAGGGTGATCGATGAAACACTTGCATTCCATACTGTACAGTTGTCGACTATTTGGATTCGGCTTCAGAGATTTAAAACATCATTTTGGCCAGATTTAAAATTCACTGAGGCCAACTTATTCACATCGCAAATTGGATGAACGCGGCGAAAGCCATTTCCTCCAGCTGAGTTGGCTTCTGCGAATATACCAAACGTGAATATGAAATAATACTATCGGATCGCTTGTCGACAGGAGCGACTTGGAAAAAAAACAGCAAAGGAATGAATAACCAACCATGGTACTATACAATTTTCTGACAATTCGTCAAAACTGAAAAGATATCAGAGAATCAGTCCTATGCTGAATTGAGCTGACAGATGGATTTACTGAGTCTTGGAGCTTTTTTCGGAAGAAAGCACATATATGAAAATTGGCCTAATAACCGACTGGCGATGGAATGGCACGTGAAATGACATACAGCAGGGTAGTGGACTACTTTGATTTGGCTCCACAGATTTAAAACAGAGTAACTTGGGGAAAAAGTATTAACGTAACACATTGTAGTTATAATAATAGTTAAAAAGAAAACTTTGAAGAAACAGCTCAAAGATCACCCTGTGTAACAGAAATTGGCTCAGGATTTCTATCCACCCGTTCATAAATTTTTTGAGGTGTTTCCGTCAAAGAGCACCGAAAGATTGCCCACCCATCATTCTGGCTGAGAAGGGAAAGCGGATCTGGACCAAGATGTCCCCGGCTGCTCGAGCCCCGTACATCGAACAGGCAAAAAGAGCTCGCTGCAGAGGCTACAGAACGTAGGCTAAAGGCATCAGAGGCTAAAGAACTAAACCTAGACAAAACTGAAAAATAAACAGAATTCAAAATTTAAAAAAAAAAAAATCTACTCCTGCGACTTCTAACACATTGTAGGTAGTTATAATAATATTTAAAAAGAAAAATTTGAAGAAACAGCTCCCCACTCAAGTGGGCCCCACTAATAATGTGAAGTTGCGTATATTCATTGAGGCCCCCTCCTAATATCAAAAATGTGGATATAGAATATTAGAATTGCCGACGCAAGTAAATAATCACTCAAATTACTTATTTAGTCGTTTATTAAATATCTATATTATTAAGTAAATACATTCATTATTGTTAAATCCGTTTACTGGTTTATTAATTATTAAATTTATGATTTACAAAATTTATTCAATAAATTATGTATTTGAATTAAAATTATTTATTTAAATTAAATACCCACCCCCCACCACAAATTTTGTTTATTCCATAGAAGTTTATTCATTTATTTTTATTAATTAAAGTTTTTATGAATGGAATTTATTACATTTTTATTTTAGTATGGAAATTGGCCAAATAACAGTTAGTTATTAGGGTGATCGATGAAACACTTGCATTCCATACTGTACAGTTGTCGACTATTTGGTTTCGGCTTCAGAGATTTAAAACATCATTTTGGCCAGATTTAAAATTCACTGAGGCCAACTTATTCACATCGCAAATTGGATGAACGCGGCGAAAGCCATTTCCTCCAGCTGAGTTGGCTTCTGCGAATATACCAAACGTGAATATGAAATAATGCTATCGGATCGCTTGTCGACAGGAGCGACTTGGAAAAAAAACAGCAACGGAATGAATAACCAACCATGGTACTATACAATTTTCTGACAATTCGTCAAAACTGAAAAGATATCAGAGCATCAGTCCTATGCTGAATTGAGCTGACAGATGGATTTACTGAGTCTTGGAGCTTTTTTCGGAAGAAAGCACATATATGAAAATTGGCCTAATAACCGACTGGCGATGGAATGGCACGTGAAATGACATACAGCAGGGTAGTGGACTACTTTGATTTGGCTCCACAGATTTAAAACAGAGTAACTTGGGGAAAAAGTATTAACGTAACACATTGTAGTTATAATAATAGTTAAAAAGAAAAATTGGAAGAAACAGCTCAAAGATCACCCTGTGTAACAGAAATTGGCTCAGGATTTCTATCCACCCGTTCATAAATTTTTTGAGGTGTTTCCGTCAAAGAGCACCGAAAGATTGCCCACCCATCATTCTGGCTGAGAAGGGAAAGCGGATCTGGACCAAGATGTCCCCGGCTGCTCGAGCCCCGTACATCGAACAGGCAAAAAGAGCTCGCTGCAGAGGCTACAGAACGTAGGCTAAAGGCATCAGAGGCTAAAGAACTAAACCTAGACAAAACTGAAAAATAAACAGAATTCAAAATTTAAAAAAAAAAAAAATCTACTCCTGCGACTTCTAACACATTGTAGGTAGTTATAATAATATTTAAAAAGAAAAATTTGAAGAAACAGCTCCCCACTCAAGTGGGCCCCACTAATAATGTGAAGTTGCGTATATTCATTGAGGCCCCCTCCTAATATCAAAAATGTGGATATAGAATATTAGAATTGCCGACGCAAGTAAATAATCACTCAAATTACTTATTTAGTCGTTTATTAAATATCTATATTATTAAGTAAATACATTCATTATTGTTAAATCCGTTTACCGGTTTATTAATTATTAAATTTATGATTTACAAAATTTATTCAATAAATTATGTATTTGAATTAAAATTATTTATTTAAATTAAATACCCACCCCCCACCACAAATTTTGTTTATTCCATAGAAGTTTATTCATTTATTTTTATTAATTAAAGTTTTTATGAATGGAATTTATTACATTTTTATTTTAGTATGGAAATTGGCCAAATAACAGTTAGTTATTAGGGTGATCGATGAAACACTTGCATTCCATACTGTACAGTTGTCGACTATTTGGTTTCGGCTTCAGAGATTTAAAACATCATTTTGGCCAGATTTAAAATTCACTGAGGCCAACTTATTCACATCGCAAATTGGATGAACGCGGCGAAAGCCATTTCCTCCAGCTGAGTTGGCTTCTGCGAATATACCAAACGTGAATATGAAATAATACTATCGGATCGCTTGTCGACAGGAGCGACTTGGAAAAAAAACAGCAAAGGAATGAATAACCAACCATGGTACTATACAATTTTCTGACAATTCGTCAAAACTGAAAAGATATCAGAGAATCAGTCCTATGCTGAATTGAGCTGACAGATGGATTTACTGAGTCTTGGAGCTTTTTTCGGAAGAAAGCACATATATGAAAATTGGCCTAATAACCGACTGGCGATGGAATGGCACGTGAAATGACATACAGCAGGGTAGTGGACTACTTTGATTTGGCTCCACAGATTTAAAACAGAGTAACTTGGGGAAAAAGTATTAACGTAACACATTGTAGTTATAATAATAGTTAAAAAGAAAAATTTGAAGAAACAGCTCAAAGATCACCCTGTGTAACAGAAATTGGCTCAGGATTTCTATCCACCCGTTCATAAATTTTTTGAGGTGTTTCCGTCAAAGAGCACCGAAAGATTGCCCACCCATCATTCTGGCTGAGAAGGGAAAGCGGATCTGGACCAAGATGTCCCCGGCTGCTCGAGCCCCGTACATCGAACAGGCAAAAAGAGCTCGCTGCAGAGGCTACAGAACGTAGGCTAAAGGCATCAGAGGCTAAAGAACTAAACCTAGACAAAACTGAAAAATAAACAGAATTCAAAATTTAAAAAAAAAAAAATCTACTCCTGCGACTTCTAACACATTGTAGGTAGTTATAATAATATTTAAAAAGAAAAATTTGAAGAAACAGCTCCCCACTCAAGTGGGCCCCACTAATAATGTGAAGTTGCGTATATTCATTGAGGCCCCCTCCTAATATCAAAAATGTGGATATAGAATATTAGAATTGCCGACGCAAGTAAATAATCACTCAAATTACTTATTTAGTCGTTTATTAAATATCTATATTATTAAGTAAATACATTCATTATTGTTAAATCCGTTTACTGGTTTATTAATTATTAAATTTATGATTTACAAAATTTATTCAATAAATTATGTATTTGAATTAAAATTATTTATTTAAATTAAATACCCACCCCCCACCACAAATTTTGTTTATTCCATAGAAGTTTATTCATTTATTTTTATTAATTAAAGTTTTTATGAATGGAATTTATTACATTTTTATTTTAGTATGGAAATTGGCCAAATAACAGTTATTAGGGTGATCGATGAATCACTTGCATTCCATACTGTCCAGTTGTCGACTATTTGGATTCGGCTTCAGAGATTTAAAATATCATTTTGGCCAGATTTAAAATTCACTGAGGCCAACTTATTCACATCGCAAATTGGATGAACGCGGCGAAAGCCATTTCCTCCAGCTGAGTTGGCTTCTGCGAATATACCAAACGTGAATATGAAATAATACTATCGGATCGCTTGTCGACAGGAGCGACTTGGAAAAAAAACAGCAACGGAATGAATAACCAACCATGGTACTATACAATTTTCTGACAATTCGTCAAAACTGAAAAGATATCAGAGCATCAGTCCTATGCTGAATTGAGCTGACAGATGGATTTACTGAGTCTTGGAGCTTTTTTCGGAAGAAAGCACATATATGAAAATTGGCCTAATAACCGACTGGCGATGGAATGGCACGTGAAATGACATACAGCAGGGTAGTGGACTACTTTGATTTGGCTCCACAGATTTAAAACAGAGTAACTTGGGGAAAAAGTATTAACGTAACACATTGTAGGTAGTTATAATAATATTTAAAAAGAAAAATTTGAAGAAACAGCTCCCCACTCAAGTGGGCCCCACTAATAATGTGAAGTTGCGTATATTCATTGAGGCCCCCTGCTAATATCAAAAATGTGGATATAGAATATTAGAATTGCCGACGCAAGTAAATATTCACTCCAATTACTTATTTAGTCGTTTATTAAATATCTATATTATTTAGTAAATACATTCATTATTGTTAAATCCGTTTACTGGTTTATTAATTATTAAATTTATGATTTACAAAATTTATTCAATAAATTATGTATTTGAATTAAAATTATTTATTTAAATTAAATACCCACCCCCACCACAAATTTTGTTTATTCCATAAAAGTTTATTCATTTATTTTTATTAATTAAAGTTTTTATGAATTGAATTTATTACATTTTTATTTTAGTATGGAAATTGGCCAAATAACAGTTAGTTATTAGGGTGATCGATGAAACACTTGCATTCCATACTGTACAGTTGTCGACTATTTGGATTCGGCTTCAGAGATTTAAAACATCATTTTGGCCAGATTTAAAATTCACTGAGGCCAACTTATTCACATCGCAAATTGGATGAACGCGGCGAAAGCCATTTCCTCCAGCTGAGTTGGCTTCTGCGAATATACCAAACGTGAATATGAAATAATACTATCGGATCGCTTGTCGACAGGAGCGACTTGGAAAAAAAACAGCAAAGGAATGAATAACCAACCATGGTACTATACAATTTTCTGACAATTCGTCAAAACTGAAAAGATATCAGAGAATCAGTCCTATGCTGAATTGAGCTGACAGATGGATTTACTGAGTCTTGGAGCTTTTTTCGGAAGAAAGCACATATATGAAAATTGGCCTAATAACCGACTGGCGATGGAATGGCACGTGAAATGACATACAGCAGGGTAGTGGACTACTTTGATTTGGCTCCACAGATTTAAAACAGAGTAACTTGGGGAAAAAGTATTAACGTAACACATTGTAGTTATAATAATAGTTAAAAAGAAAACTTTGAAGAAACAGCTCAAAGATCACCCTGTGTAACAGAAATTGGCTCAGGATTTCTATCCACCCGTTCATAAATTTTTTGAGGTGTTTCCGTCAAAGAGCACCGAAAGATTGCCCACCCATCATTCTGGCTGAGAAGGGAAAGCGGATCTGGACCAAGATGTCCCCGGCTGCTCGAGCCCCGTACATCGAACAGGCAAAAAGAGCTCGCTGCAGAGGCTACAGAACGTAGGCTAAAGGCATCAGAGGCTAAAGAACTAAACCTAGACAAAACTGAAAAATAAACAGAATTCAAAATTTAAAAAAAAAAAAATCTACTCCTGCGACTTCTAACACATTGTAGGTAGTTATAATAATATTTAAAAAGAAAAATTTGAAGAAACAGCTCCCCACTCAAGTGGGCCCCACTAATAATGTGAAGTTGCGTATATTCATTGAGGCCCCCTCCTAATATCAAAAATGTGGATATAGAATATTAGAATTGCCGACGCAAGTAAATAATCACTCAAATTACTTATTTAGTCGTTTATTAAATATCTATATTATTAAGTAAATACATTCATTATTGTTAAATCCGTTTACTGGTTTATTAATTATTAAATTTATGATTTACAAAATTTATTCAATAAATTATGTATTTGAATTAAAATTATTTATTTAAATTAAATACCCACCCCCCACCACAAATTTTGTTTATTCCATAGAAGTTTATTCATTTATTTTTATTAATTAAAGTTTTTATGAATGGAATTTATTACATTTTTATTTTAGTATGGAAATTGGCCAAATAACAGTTAGTTATTAGGGTGATCGATGAAACACTTGCATTCCATACTGTACAGTTGTCGACTATTTGGTTTCGGCTTCAGAGATTTAAAACATCATTTTGGCCAGATTTAAAATTCACTGAGGCCAACTTATTCACATCGCAAATTGGATGAACGCGGCGAAAGCCATTTCCTCCAGCTGAGTTGGCTTCTGCGAATATACCAAACGTGAATATGAAATAATGCTATCGGATCGCTTGTCGACAGGAGCGACTTGGAAAAAAAACAGCAACGGAATGAATAACCAACCATGGTACTATACAATTTTCTGACAATTCGTCAAAACTGAAAAGATATCAGAGCATCAGTCCTATGCTGAATTGAGCTGACAGATGGATTTACTGAGTCTTGGAGCTTTTTTCGGAAGAAAGCACATATATGAAAATTGGCCTAATAACCGACTGGCGATGGAATGGCACGTGAAATGACATACAGCAGGGTAGTGGACTACTTTGATTTGGCTCCACAGATTTAAAACAGAGTAACTTGGGGAAAAAGTATTAACGTAACACATTGTAGTTATAATAATAGTTAAAAAGAAAAATTGGAAGAAACAGCTCAAAGATCACCCTGTGTAACAGAAATTGGCTCAGGATTTCTATCCACCCGTTCATAAATTTTTTGAGGTGTTTCCGTCAAAGAGCACCGAAAGATTGCCCACCCATCATTCTGGCTGAGAAGGGAAAGCGGATCTGGACCAAGATGTCCCCGGCTGCTCGAGCCCCGTACATCGAACAGGCAAAAAGAGCTCGCTGCAGAGGCTACAGAACGTAGGCTAAAGGCATCAGAGGCTAAAGAACTAAACCTAGACAAAACTGAAAAATAAACAGAATTCAAAATTTAAAAAAAAAAAAAATCTACTCCTGCGACTTCTAACACATTGTAGGTAGTTATAATAATATTTAAAAAGAAAAATTTGAAGAAACAGCTCCCCACTCAAGTGGGCCCCACTAATAATGTGAAGTTGCGTATATTCATTGAGGCCCCCTCCTAATATCAAAAATGTGGATATAGAATATTAGAATTGCCGACGCAAGTAAATAATCACTCAAATTACTTATTTAGTCGTTTATTAAATATCTATATTATTAAGTAAATACATTCATTATTGTTAAATCCGTTTACCGGTTTATTAATTATTAAATTTATGATTTACAAAATTTATTCAATAAATTATGTATTTGAATTAAAATTATTTATTTAAATTAAATACCCACCCCCCACCACAAATTTTGTTTATTCCATAGAAGTTTATTCATTTATTTTTATTAATTAAAGTTTTTATGAATGGAATTTATTACATTTTTATTTTAGTATGGAAATTGGCCAAATAACAGTTAGTTATTAGGGTGATCGATGAAACACTTGCATTCCATACTGTACAGTTGTCGACTATTTGGTTTCGGCTTCAGAGATTTAAAACATCATTTTGGCCAGATTTAAAATTCACTGAGGCCAACTTATTCACATCGCAAATTGGATGAACGCGGCGAAAGCCATTTCCTCCAGCTGAGTTGGCTTCTGCGAATATACCAAACGTGAATATGAAATAATGCTATCGGATCGCTTGTCGACAGGAGCGACTTGGAAAAAAAACAGCAAAGGAATGAATAACCAACCATGGTACTATACAATTTTCTGACAATTCGTCAAAACTGAAAAGATATCAGAGCATCAGTCCTATGCTGAATTGAGCTGACAGATGGATTTACTGAGTCTTGGAGGTTTTTTCGGAAGAAAGCACATATATGAAAATTGGCCTAATAACCGACTGGCGATGGAATGGCACGTGAAATGACATACAGCAGGGTAGTGGACTACTTTGATTTGGCTCCACAGATTTAAAACAGAGTAACTTGGGGAAAAAGTATTAACGTAACACATTGTAGGTAGTTATAATAATATTTAAAAAGAAAAATTTGAAGAAACAGCTCCCCACTCAAGTGGGCCCCACTAATAATGTGAAGTTGCGTATATTCATTGAGGCCCCCTGCTAATATCAAAAATGTGGATATAGAATATTAGAATTGCCGACGCAAGTAAATATTCACTCCAATTACTTATTTAGTCGTTTATTAAATATCTATATTATTTAGTAAATACATTCATTATTGTTAAATCCGTTTACTGGTTTATTAATTATTAAATTTATGATTTACAAAATTTATTCAATAAATTATGTATTTGAATTAAAATTATTTATTTAAATTAAATACCCACCCCCACCACAAATTTTGTTTATTCCATAAAAGTTTATTCATTTATTTTTATTAATTAAAGTTTTTATGAATTGAATTTATTACATTTTTATTTTAGTATGGAAATTGGCCAAATAACAGTTAGTTATTAGGGTGATCGATGAAACACTTGCATTCCATACTGTACAGTTGTCGACTATTTGGATTCGGCTTCAGAGATTTAAAACATCATTTTGGCCAGATTTAAAATTCACTGAGGCCAACTTATTCACATCGCAAATTGGATGAACGCGGCGAAAGCCATTTCCTCCAGCTGAGTTGGCTTCTGGGAATATACCAAACGTGAATATGAAATAATACTATCGGATCGCTTGTCGACAGGAGCGACTTGGAAAAAAAACAGCAAAGGAATGAATAACCAACCATGGTACTATACAATTTTCTGACAATTCGTCAAAACTGAAAAGATATCAGAGAATCAGTCCTATGCTGAATTGAGCTGACAGATGGATTTACTGAGTCTTGGAGCTTTTTTCGGAAGAAAGCACATATATGAAAATTGGCCTAATAACCGACTGGCGATGGAATGGCACGTGAAATGACATACAGCAGGGTAGTGGACTACTTTGATTTGGCTCCACAGGTTTAAAACAGAGTAACTTGGGGAAAAAGTATTAACGTAACACATTGTAGTTATAATAATAGTTAAAAAGAAAAATTTGAAGAAACAGCTCAAAGATCACCCTGTGTAACAGAAATTGGCTCAGGATTTCTATCCACCCGTTCATAAATTTTTTGAGGTGTTTCCGTCAAAGAGCACCGAAAGATTGCCCACCCATCATTCTGGCTGAGAAGGGAAAGCGGATCTGGACCAAGATGTCCCCGGCTGCTCGAGCCCCGTACATCGAACAGGCAAAAAGAGCTCGCTGCAGAGGCTACAGAACGTAGGCTAAAGGCATCAGAGGCTAAAGAACTAAACCTAGACAAAACTGAAAAATAAACAGAATTCAAAATTTAAAAAAAAAAAAAATCTACTCCTGCGACTTCTAACACATTGTAGGTAGTTATAATAATATTTAAAAAGAAAAATTTGAAGAAACAGCTCCCCACTCAAGTGGGCCCCACTAATAATGTGAAGTTGCGTATATTCATTGAGGCCCCCTCCTAATATCAAAAATGTGGATATAGAATATTAGAATTGCCGACGCAAGTAAATAATCACTCAAATTACTTATTTAGTCGTTTATTAAATATCTATATTATTAAGTAAATACATTCATTATTGTTAAATCCGTTTACCGGTTTATTAATTATTAAATTTATGATTTACAAAATTTATTCAATAAATTATGTATTTGAATTAAAATTATTTATTTAAATTAAATACCCACCCCCCACCACAAATTTTGTTTATTCCATAGAAGTTTATTCATTTATTTTTATTAATTAAAGTTTTTATGAATGGAATTTATTACATTTTTATTTTAGTATGGAAATTGGCCAAATAACAGTTAGTTATTAGGGTGATCGATGAAACACTTGCATTCCATACTGTACAGTTGTCGACTATTTGGTTTCGGCTTCAGAGATTTAAAACATCATTTTGGCCAGATTTAAAATTCACTGAGGCCAACTTATTCACATCGCAAATTGGATGAACGCGGCGAAAGCCATTTCCTCCAGCTGAGTTGGCTTCTGCGAATATACCAAACGTGAATATGAAATAATGCTATCGGATCGCTTGTCGACAGGAGCGACTTGGAAAAAAAACAGCAACGGAATGAATAACCAACCATGGTACTATACAATTTTCTGACAATTCGTCAAAACTGAAAAGATATCAGAGCATCAGTCCTATGCTGAATTGAGCTGACAGATGGATTTACTGAGTCTTGGAGCTTTTTTCGGAAGAAAGCACATATATGAAAATTGGCCTAATAACCGACTGGCGATGGAATGGCACGTGAAATGACATACAGCAGGGTAGTGGACTACTTTGATTTGGCTCCACAGATTTAAAACAGAGTAACTTGGGGAAAAAGTATTAACGTAACACATTGTAGTTATAATAATAGTTAAAAAGAAAAATTGGAAGAAACAGCTCAAAGATCACCCTGTGTAACAGAAATTGGCTCAGGATTTCTATCCACCCGTTCATAAATTTTTTGAGGTGTTTCCGTCAAAGAGCACCGAAAGATTGCCCACCCATCATTCTGGCTGAGAAGGGAAAGCGGATCTGGACCAAGATGTCCCCGGCTGCTCGAGCCCCGTACATCGAACAGGCAAAAAGAGCTCGCTGCAGAGGCTACAGAACGTAGGCTAAAGGCATCAGAGGCTAAAGAACTAAACCTAGACAAAACTGAAAAATAAACAGAATTCAAAATTTAAAAAAAAAAAAAATCTACTCCTGCGACTTCTAACACATTGTAGGTAGTTATAATAATATTTAAAAAGAAAAATTTGAAGAAACAGCTCCCCACTCAAGTGGGCCCCACTAATAATGTGAAGTTGCGTATATTCATTGAGGCCCCCTCCTAATATCAAAAATGTGGATATAGAATATTAGAATTGCCGACGCAAGTAAATAATCACTCAAATTACTTATTTAGTCGTTTATTAAATATCTATATTATTAAGTAAATACATTCATTATTGTTAAATCCGTTTACTGGTTTATTAATTATTAAATTTATGATTTACAAAATTTATTCAATAAATTATGTATTTGAATTAAAATTATTTATTTAAATTAAATACCCACCCCCCACCACAAATTTTGTTTATTCCATAGAAGTTTATTCATTTATTTTTATTAATTAAAGTTTTTATGAATGGAATTTATTACATTTTTATTTTAGTATGGAAATTGGCCAAATAACAGTTATTAGGGTGATCGATGAATCACTTGCATTCCATACTGTCCAGTTGTCGACTATTTGGATTCGGCTTCAGAGATTTAAAATATCATTTTGGACTGGCGATGGAATGGCACGTGAAATGACATACAGCAGGGTAGGTAGTGGACTACTTTGATTTGGCTCCACAGATTTAAAACAGAGTAACTTGGGGAAAAAGTATTAACGTAACACATTGTAGTTATAATAATAGTTAAAAAGAAAAATTGGAAGAAACAGCTCAAAGATCACCCTGTGTAACAGAAATTGGCTCAGGATTTCTATCCACCCGTTCATAAATTTTTTGAGGTGTTTCCGTCAAAGAGCACCGAAAGATTGCCCACCCATCATTCTGGCTGAGAAGGGAAAGCGGATCTGGACCAAGATGTCCCCGGCTGCTCGAGCCCCGTACATCGAACAGGCAAAAAGAGCTCGCTGCAGAGGCTACAGAACGTAGGCTAAAGGCATCAGAGGCTAAAGAACTAAACCTAGACAAAACTGAAAAATAAACAGAATTCAAAATCTAAAAAAAAAAAATCTACTCCTGCGACTTCTAACACATTGTAGGTAGTTATAATAATATTTAAAAAGAAAAATTTGAAGAAACAGCTCCCCACTCAAGTGGGCCCCACTAATAATGTGAAGTTGCGTATATTCATTGAGGCCCCCTCCTAATATCAAAAATGTGGATATAGAATATTAGAATTGCCGACGCAAGTAAATAATCACTCAAATTACTTATTTAGTCGTTTATTAAATATCTATATTATTAAGTAAATACATTCATTATTGTTAAATCCGTTTACTGGTTTATTAATTATTAAATTTATGATTTACAAAATTTATTCAATAAATTATGTATTTGAATTAAAATTATTTATTTAAATTAAATACCCACCCCCCACCACAAATTTTGTTTATTCCATAGAAGTTTATTCATTTATTTTTATTAATTAAAGTTTTTATGAATGGAATTTATTACATTTTTATTTTAGTATGGAAATTGGCCAAATAACAGTTATTAGGGTGATCGATGAATCACTTGCATTCCATACTGTCCAGTTGTCGACTATTTGGATTCGGCTTCAGAGATTTAAAATATCATTTTGGCCAGATTTAAAATTCACTGAGGCCAACTTATTCACATCGCAAATTGGATGAACGCGGCGAAAGCCATTTCCTCCAGCTGAGTTGGCTTCTGCGAATATACCAAACGTGAATATGAAATAATACTATCGGATCGCTTGTCGACAGGAGCGACTTGGAAAAAAAACAGCAACGGAATGAATAACCAACCATGGTACTATACAATTTTCTGACAATTCGTCAAAACTGAAAAGATATCAGAGCATCAGTCCTATGCTGAATTGAGCTGACAGATGGATTTACTGAGTCTTGGAGCTTTTTTCGGAAGAAAGCACATATATGAAAATTGGCCTAATAACCGACTGGCGATGGAATGGCACGTGAAATGACATACAGCAGGGTAGTGGACTACTTTGATTTGGCTCCACAGATTTAAAACAGAGTAACTTGGGGAAAAAGTATTAACGTAACACATTGTAGGTAGTTATAATAATATTTAAAAAGAAAAATTTGAAGAAACAGCTCCCCACTCAAGTGGGCCCCACTAATAATGTGAAGTTGCGTATATTCATTGAGGCCCCCTGCTAATATAAAAAATGTGGATATAGAATATTAGAATTGCCGACGCAAGTAAATATTCACTCCAATTACTTATTTAGTCGTTTATTAAATATCTATATTATTTAGTAAATACATTCATTATTGTTAAATCCGTTTACTGGTTTATTAATTATTAAATTTATGATTTACAAAATTTATTCAATAAATTATGTATTTGAATTAAAATTATTTATTTAAATTAAATACCCACCCCCACCACAAATTTTGTTTATTCCATAAAAGTTTATTCATTTATTTTTATTAATTAAAGTTTTTATGAATTGAATTTATTACATTTTTATTTTAGTATGGAAATTGGCCAAATAACAGTTAGTTATTAGGGTGATCGATGAAACACTTGCATTCCATACTGTACAGTTGTCGACTATTTGGATTCGGCTTCAGAGATTTAAAACATCATTTTGGCCAGATTTAAAATTCACTGAGGCCAACTTATTCACATCGCAAATTGGATGAACGCGGCGAAAGCCATTTCCTCCAGCTGAGTTGGCTTCTGGGAATATACCAAACGTGAATATGAAATAATACTATCGGATCGCTTGTCGACAGGAGCGACTTGGAAAAAAAACAGCAAAGGAATGAATAACCAACCATGGTACTATACAATTTTCTGACAATTCGTCAAAACTGAAAAGATATCAGAGAATCAGTCCTATGCTGAATTGAGCTGACAGATGGATTTACTGAGTCTTGGAGCTTTTTTCGGAAGAAAGCACATATATGAAAATTGGCCTAATAACCGACTGGCGATGGAATGGCACGTGAAATGACATACAGCAGGGTAGTGGACTACTTTGATTTGGCTCCACAGATTTAAAACAGAGTAACTTGGGGAAAAAGTATTAACGTAACACATTGTAGTTATAATAATAGTTAAAAAGAAAACTTTGAAGAAACAGCTCAAAGATCACCCTGTGTAACAGAAATTGGCTCAGGATTTCTATCCACCCGTTCATAAATTTTTTGAGGTGTTTCCGTCAAAGAGCACCGAAAGATTGCCCACCCATCATTCTGGCTGAGAAGGGAAAGCGGATCTGGACCAAGATGTCCCCGGCTGCTCGAGCCCCGTACATCGAACAGGCAAAAAGAGCTCGCTGCAGAGGCTACAGAACGTAGGCTAAAGGCATCAGAGGCTAAAGAACTAAACCTAGACAAAACTGAAAAATAAACAGAATTCAAAATTTAAAAAAAAAAAAATCTACTCCTGCGACTTCTAACACATTGTAGGTAGTTATAATAATATTTAAAAAGAAAAATTTGAAGAAACAGCTCCCCACTCAAGTGGGCCCCACTAATAATGTGAAGTTGCGTATATTCATTGAGGCCCCCTCCTAATATCAAAAATGTGGATATAGAATATTAGAATTGCCGACGCAAGTAAATAATCACTCAAATTACTTATTTAGTCGTTTATTAAATATCTATATTATTAAGTAAATACATTCATTATTGTTAAATCCGTTTACTGGTTTATTAATTATTAAATTTATGATTTACAAAATTTATTCAATAAATTATGTATTTGAATTAAAATTATTTATTTAAATTAAATACCCACCCCCCACCACAAATTTTGTTTATTCCATAGAAGTTTATTCATTTATTTTTATTAATTAAAGTTTTTATGAATGGAATTTATTACATTTTTATTTTAGTATGGAAATTGGCCAAATAACAGTTAGTTATTAGGGTGATCGATGAAACACTTGCATTCCATACTGTACAGTTGTCGACTATTTGGTTTCGGCTTCAGAGATTTAAAACATCATTTTGGCCAGATTTAAAATTCACTGAGGCCAACTTATTCACATCGCAAATTGGATGAACGCGGCGAAAGCCATTTCCTCCAGCTGAGTTGGCTTCTGCGAATATACCAAACGTGAATATGAAATAATGCTATCGGATCGCTTGTCGACAGGAGCGACTTGGAAAAAAAACAGCAACGGAATGAATAACCAACCATGGTACTATACAATTTTCTGACAATTCGTCAAAACTGAAAAGATATCAGAGCATCAGTCCTATGCTGAATTGAGCTGACAGATGGATTTACTGAGTCTTGGAGCTTTTTTCGGAAGAAAGCACATATATGAAAATTGGCCTAATAACCGACTGGCGATGGAATGGCACGTGAAATGACATACAGCAGGGTAGTGGACTACTTTGATTTGGCTCCACAGATTTAAAACAGAGTAACTTGGGGAAAAAGTATTAACGTAACACATTGTAGTTATAATAATAGTTAAAAAGAAAAATTGGAAGAAACAGCTCAAAGATCAACCTGTGTAACAGAAATTGGCTCAGGATTTCTATCCACCCGTTCATAAATTTTTTGAGGTGTTTCCGTCAAAGAGCACCGAAAGATTGCCCACCCATCATTCTGGCTGAGAAGGGAAAGCGGATCTGGACCAAGATGTCCCCGGCTGCTCGAGCCCCGTACATCGAACAGGCAAAAAGAGCTCGCTGCAGAGGCTACAGAACGTAGGCTAAAGGCATCAGAGGCTAAAGAACTAAACCTAGACAAAACTGAAAAATAAACAGAATTCAAAATTTAAAAAAAAAAAAAATCTACTCCTGCGACTTCTAACACATTGTAGGTAGTTATAATAATATTTAAAAAGAAAAATTTGAAGAAACAGCTCCCCACTCAAGTGGGCCCCACTAATAATGTGAAGTTGCGTATATTCATTGAGGCCCCCTCCTAATATCAAAAATGTGGATATAGAATATTAGAATTGCCGACGCAAGTAAATAATCACTCAAATTACTTATTTAGTCGTTTATTAAATATCTATATTATTAAGTAAATACATTCATTATTGTTAAATCCGTTTACCGGTTTATTAATTATTAAATTTATGATTTACAAAATTTATTCAATAAATTATGTATTTGAATTAAAATTATTTATTTAAATTAAATACCCACCCCCCACCACAAATTTTGTTTATTCCATAGAAGTTTATTCATTTATTTTTATTAATTAAAGTTTTTATGAATGGAATTTATTACATTTTTATTTTAGTATGGAAATTGGCCAAATAACAGTTAGTTATTAGGGTGATCGATGAAACACTTGCATTCCATACTGTACAGTTGTCGACTATTTGGTTTCGGCTTCAGAGATTTAAAACATCATTTTGGCCAGATTTAAAATTCACTGAGGCCAACTTATTCACATCGCAAATTGGATGAACGCGGCGAAAGCCATTTCCTCCAGCTGAGTTGGCTTCTGCGAATATACCAAACGTGAATATGAAATAATGCTATCGGATCGCTTGTCGACAGGAGCGACTTGGAAAAAAAACAGCAAAGGAATGAATAACCAACCATGGTACTATACAATTTTCTGACAATTCGTCAAAACTGAAAAGATATCAGAGCATCAGTCCTATGCTGAATTGAGCTGACAGATGGATTTACTGAGTCTTGGAGGTTTTTTCGGAAGAAAGCACATATATGAAAATTGGCCTAATAACCGACTGGCGATGGAATGGCACGTGAAATGACATACAGCAGGGTAGTGGACTACTTTGATTTGGCTCCACAGATTTAAAACAGAGTAACTTGGGGAAAAAGTATTAACGTAACACATTGTAGGTAGTTATAATAATATTTAAAAAGAAAAATTTGAAGAAACAGCTCCCCACTCAAGTGGGCCCCACTAATAATGTGAAGTTGCGTATATTCATTGAGGCCCCCTGCTAATATCAAAAATGTGGATATAGAATATTAGAATTGCCGACGCAAGTAAATATTCACTCCAATTACTTATTTAGTCGTTTATTAAATATCTATATTATTTAGTAAATACATTCATTATTGTTAAATCCGTTTACTGGTTTATTAATTATTAAATTTATGATTTACAAAATTTATTCAATAAATTATGTATTTGAATTAAAATTATTTATTTAAATTAAATACCCACCCCCACCACAAATTTTGTTTATTCCATAAAAGTTTATTCATTTATTTTTATTAATTAAAGTTTTTATGAATTGAATTTATTACATTTTTATTTTAGTATGGAAATTGGCCAAATAACAGTTAGTTATTAGGGTGATCGATGAAACACTTGCATTCCATACTGTACAGTTGTCGACTATTTGGATTCGGCTTCAGAGATTTAAAACATCATTTTGGCCAGATTTAAAATTCACTGAGGCCAACTTATTCACATCGCAAATTGGATGAACGCGGCGAAAGCCATTTCCTCCAGCTGAGTTGGCTTCTGGGAATATACCAAACGTGAATATGAAATAATACTATCGGATCGCTTGTCGACAGGAGCGACTTGGAAAAAAAACAGCAAAGGAATGAATAACCAACCATGGTACTATACAATTTTCTGACAATTCGTCAAAACTGAAAAGATATCAGAGAATCAGTCCTATGCTGAATTGAGCTGACAGATGGATTTACTGAGTCTTGGAGCTTTTTTCGGAAGAAAGCACATATATGAAAATTGGCCTAATAACCGACTGGCGATGGAATGGCACGTGAAATGACATACAGCAGGGTAGTGGACTACTTTGATTTGGCTCCACAGGTTTAAAACAGAGTAACTTGGGGAAAAAGTATTAACGTAACACATTGTAGTTATAATAATAGTTAAAAAGAAAAATTTGAAGAAACAGCTCAAAGATCACCCTGTGTAACAGAAATTGGCTCAGGATTTCTATCCACCCGTTCATAAATTTTTTGAGGTGTTTCCGTCAAAGAGCACCGAAAGATTGCCCACCCATCATTCTGGCTGAGAAGGGAAAGCGGATCTGGACCAAGATGTCCCCGGCTGCTCGAGCCCCGTACATCGAACAGGCAAAAAGAGCTCGCTGCAGAGGCTACAGAACGTAGGCTAAAGGCATCAGAGGCTAAAGAACTAAACCTAGACAAAACTGAAAAATAAACAGAATTCAAAATTTAAAAAAAAAAAAAATCTACTCCTGCGACTTCTAACACATTGTAGGTAGTTATAATAATATTTAAAAAGAAAAATTTGAAGAAACAGCTCCCCACTCAAGTGGGCCCCACTAATAATGTGAAGTTGCGTATATTCATTGAGGCCCCCTCCTAATATCAAAAATGTGGATATAGAATATTAGAATTGCCGACGCAAGTAAATAATCACTCAAATTACTTATTTAGTCGTTTATTAAATATCTATATTATTAAGTAAATACATTCATTATTGTTAAATCCGTTTACCGGTTTATTAATTATTAAATTTATGATTTACAAAATTTATTCAATAAATTATGTATTTGAATTAAAATTATTTATTTAAATTAAATACCCACCCCCCACCACAAATTTTGTTTATTCCATAGAAGTTTATTCATTTATTTTTATTAATTAAAGTTTTTATGAATGGAATTTATTACATTTTTATTTTAGTATGGAAATTGGCCAAATAACAGTTAGTTATTAGGGTGATCGATGAAACACTTGCATTCCATACTGTACAGTTGTCGACTATTTGGTTTCGGCTTCAGAGATTTAAAACATCATTTTGGCCAGATTTAAAATTCACTGAGGCCAACTTATTCACATCGCAAATTGGATGAACGCGGCGAAAGCCATTTCCTCCAGCTGAGTTGGCTTCTGCGAATATACCAAACGTGAATATGAAATAATGCTATCGGATCGCTTGTCGACAGGAGCGACTTGGAAAAAAAACAGCAACGGAATGAATAACCAACCATGGTACTATACAATTTTCTGACAATTCGTCAAAACTGAAAAGATATCAGAGCATCAGTCCTATGCTGAATTGAGCTGACAGATGGATTTACTGAGTCTTGGAGCTTTTTTCGGAAGAAAGCACATATATGAAAATTGGCCTAATAACCGACTGGCGATGGAATGGCACGTGAAATGACATACAGCAGGGTAGTGGACTACTTTGATTTGGCTCCACAGATTTAAAACAGAGTAACTTGGGGAAAAAGTATTAACGTAACACATTGTAGTTATAATAATAGTTAAAAAGAAAAATTGGAAGAAACAGCTCAAAGATCACCCTGTGTAACAGAAATTGGCTCAGGATTTCTATCCACCCGTTCATAAATTTTTTGAGGTGTTTCCGTCAAAGAGCACCGAAAGATTGCCCACCCATCATTCTGGCTGAGAAGGGAAAGCGGATCTGGACCAAGATGTCCCCGGCTGCTCGAGCCCCGTACATCGAACAGGCAAAAAGAGCTCGCTGCAGAGGCTACAGAACGTAGGCTAAAGGCATCAGAGGCTAAAGAACTAAACCTAGACAAAACTGAAAAATAAACAGAATTCAAAATTTAAAAAAAAAAAAAATCTACTCCTGCGACTTCTAACACATTGTAGGTAGTTATAATAATATTTAAAAAGAAAAATTTGAAGAAACAGCTCCCCACTCAAGTGGGCCCCACTAATAATGTGAAGTTGCGTATATTCATTGAGGCCCCCTCCTAATATCAAAAATGTGGATATAGAATATTAGAATTGCCGACGCAAGTAAATAATCACTCAAATTACTTATTTAGTCGTTTATTAAATATCTATATTATTAAGTAAATACATTCATTATTGTTAAATCCGTTTACTGGTTTATTAATTATTAAATTTATGATTTACAAAATTTATTCAATAAATTATGTATTTGAATTAAAATTATTTATTTAAATTAAATACCCACCCCCCACCACAAATTTTGTTTATTCCATAGAAGTTTATTCATTTATTTTTATTAATTAAAGTTTTTATGAATGGAATTTATTACATTTTTATTTTAGTATGGAAATTGGCCAAATAACAGTTATTAGGGTGATCGATGAATCACTTGCATTCCATACTGTCCAGTTGTCGACTATTTGGATTCGGCTTCAGAGATTTAAAATATCATTTTGGACTGGCGATGGAATGGCACGTGAAATGACATACAGCAGGGTAGGTAGTGGACTACTTTGATTTGGCTCCACAGATTTAAAACAGAGTAACTTGGGGAAAAAGTATTAACGTAACACATTGTAGTTATAATAATAGTTAAAAAGAAAAATTGGAAGAAACAGCTCAAAGATCACCCTGTGTAACAGAAATTGGCTCAGGATTTCTATCCACCCGTTCATAAATTTTTTGAGGTGTTTCCGTCAAAGAGCACCGAAAGATTGCCCACCCATCATTCTGGCTGAGAAGGGAAAGCGGATCTGGACCAAGATGTCCCCGGCTGCTCGAGCCCCGTACATCGAACAGGCAAAAAGAGCTCGCTGCAGAGGCTACAGAACGTAGGCTAAAGGCATCAGAGGCTAAAGAACTAAACCTAGACAAAACTGAAAAATAAACAGAATTCAAAATCTAAAAAAAAAAAATCTACTCCTGCGACTCCTAACACATTGTAGGTAGTTATAATAATATTTAAAAAGAAAAATTTGAAGAAACAGCTCCCCACTCAAGTGGGCCCCACTAATAATGTGAAGTTGCGTATATTCATTGAGGCCCCCTCCTAATATCAAAAATGTGGATATAGAATATTAGAATTGCCGACGCAAGTAAATAATCACTCAAATTACTTATTTAGTCGTTTATTAAATATCTATATTATTAAGTAAATACATTCATTATTGTTAAATCCGTTTACTGGTTTATTAATTATTAAATTTATGATTTACAAAATTTATTCAATAAATTATGTATTTGAATTAAAATTATTTATTTAAATTAAATACCCACCCCCCACCACAAATTTTGTTTATTCCATAGAAGTTTATTCATTTATTTTTATTAATTAAAGTTTTTATGAATGGAATTTATTACATTTTTATTTTAGTATGGAAATTGGCCAAATAACAGTTATTAGGGTGATCGATGAATCACTTGCATTCCATACTGTCCAGTTGTCGACTATTTGGATTCGGCTTCAGAGATTTAAAATATCATTTTGGCCAGATTTAAAATTCACTGAGGCCAACTTATTCACATCGCAAATTGGATGAACGCGGCGAAAGCCATTTCCTCCAGCTGAGTTGGCTTCTGCGAATATACCAAACGTGAATATGAAATAATACTATCGGATCGCTTGTCGACAGGAGCGACTTGGAAAAAAAACAGCAACGGAATGAATAACCAACCATGGTACTATACAATTTTCTGACAATTCGTCAAAACTGAAAAGATATCAGAGCATCAGTCCTATGCTGAATTGAGCTGACAGATGGATTTACTGAGTCTTGGAGCTTTTTTCGGAAGAAAGCACATATATGAAAATTGGCCTAATAACCGACTGGCGATGGAATGGCACGTGAAATGACATACAGCAGGGTAGTGGACTACTTTGATTTGGCTCCACAGATTTAAAACAGAGTAACTTGGGGAAAAAGTATTAACGTAACACATTGTAGGTAGTTATAATAATATTTAAAAAGAAAAATTTGAAGAAACAGCTCCCCACTCAAGTGGGCCCCACTAATAATGTGAAGTTGCGTATATTCATTGAGGCCCCCTGCTAATATAAAAAATGTGGATATAGAATATTAGAATTGCCGACGCAAGTAAATATTCACTCCAATTACTTATTTAGTCGTTTATTAAATATCTATATTATTTAGTAAATACATTCATTATTGTTAAATCCGTTTACTGGTTTATTAATTATTAAATTTATGATTTACAAAATTTATTCAATAAATTATGTATTTGAATTAAAATTATTTATTTAAATTAAATACCCACCCCCACCACAAATTTTGTTTATTCCATAAAAGTTTATTCATTTATTTTTATTAATTAAAGTTTTTATGAATTGAATTTATTACATTTTTATTTTAGTATGGAAATTGGCCAAACAACAGTTAGTTATTAGGGTGATCGATGAAACACTTGCATTCCATACTGTACAGTTGTCGACTATTTGGATTCGGCTTCAGAGATTTAAAACATCATTTTGGCCAGATTTAAAATTCACTGAGGCCAACTTATTCACATCGCAAATTGGATGAACGCGGCGAAAGCCATTTCCTCCAGCTGAGTTGGCTTCTGGGAATATACCAAACGTGAATATGAAATAATACTATCGGATCGCTTGTCGACAGGAGCGACTTGGAAAAAAAACAGCAAAGGAATGAATAACCAACCATGGTACTATACAATTTTCTGACAATTCGTCAAAACTGAAAAGATATCAGAGAATCAGTCCTATGCTGAATTGAGCTGACAGATGGATTTACTGAGTCTTGGAGCTTTTTTCGGAAGAAAGCACATATATGAAAATTGGCCTAATAACCGACTGGCGATGGAATGGCACGTGAAATGACATACAGCAGGGTAGTGGACTACTTTGATTTGGCTCCACAGATTTAAAACAGAGTAACTTGGGGAAAAAGTATTAACGTAACACATTGTAGTTATAATAATAGTTAAAAAGAAAACTTTGAAGAAACAGCTCAAAGATCACCCTGTGTAACAGAAATTGGCTCAGGATTTCTATCCACCCGTTCATAAATTTTTTGAGGTGTTTCCGTCAAAGAGCACCGAAAGATTGCCCACCCATCATTCTGGCTGAGAAGGGAAAGCGGATCTGGACCAAGATGTCCCCGGCTGCTCGAGCCCCGTACATCGAACAGGCAAAAAGAGCTCGCTGCAGAGGCTACAGAACGTAGGCTAAAGGCATCAGAGGCTAAAGAACTAAACCTAGACAAAACTGAAAAATAAACAGAATTCAAAATTTAAAAAAAAAAAAATCTACTCCTGCGACTTCTAACACATTGTAGGTAGTTATAATAATATTTAAAAAGAAAAATTTGAAGAAACAGCTCCCCACTCAAGTGGGCCCCACTAATAATGTGAAGTTGCGTATATTCATTGAGGCCCCCTGCTAATATAAAAAATGTGGATATAGAATATTAGAATTGCCGACGCAAGTAAATATTCACTCCAATTACTTATTTAGTCGTTTATTAAATATCTATATTATTTAGTAAATACATTCATTATTGTTAAATCCGTTTACTGGTTTATTAATTATTAAATTTATGATTTACAAAATTTATTCAATAAATTATGTATTTGAATTAAAATTATTTATTTAAATTAAATACCCACCCCCACCACAAATTTTGTTTATTCCATAAAAGTTTATTCATTTATTTTTATTAATTAAAGTTTTTATGAATTGAATTTATTACATTTTTATTTTAGTATGGAAATTGGCCAAATAACAGTTAGTTATTAGGGTGATCGATGAAACACTTGCATTCCATACTGTACAGTTGTCGACTATTTGGATTCGGCTTCAGAGATTTAAAACATCATTTTGGCCAGATTTAAAATTCACTGAGGCCAACTTATTCACATCGCAAATTGGATGAACGCGGCGAAAGCCATTTCCTCCAGCTGAGTTGGCTTCTGGGAATATACCAAACGTGAATATGAAATAATACTATCGGATCGCTTGTCGACAGGAGCGACTTGGAAAAAAAACAGCAAAGGAATGAATAACCAACCATGGTACTATACAATTTTCTGACAATTCGTCAAAACTGAAAAGATATCAGAGAATCAGTCCTATGCTGAATTGAGCTGACAGATGGATTTACTGAGTCTTGGAGCTTTTTTCGGAAGAAAGCACATATATGAAAATTGGCCTAATAACCGACTGGCGATGGAATGGCACGTGAAATGACATACAGCAGGGTAGTGGACTACTTTGATTTGGCTCCACAGATTTAAAACAGAGTAACTTGGGGAAAAAGTATTAACGTAACACATTGTAGTTATAATAATAGTTAAAAAGAAAACTTTGAAGAAACAGCTCAAAGATCACCCTGTGTAACAGAAATTGGCTCAGGATTTCTATCCACCCGTTCATAAATTTTTTGAGGTGTTTCCGTCAAAGAGCACCGAAAGATTGCCCACCCATCATTCTGGCTGAGAAGGGAAAGCGGATCTGGACCAAGATGTCCCCGGCTGCTCGAGCCCCGTACATCGAACAGGCAAAAAGAGCTCGCTGCAGAGGCTACAGAACGTAGGCTAAAGGCATCAGAGGCTAAAGAACTAAACCTAGACAAAACTGAAAAATAAACAGAATTCAAAATTTAAAAAAAAAAAAATCTACTCCTGCGACTTCTAACACATTGTAGGTAGTTATAATAATATTTAAAAAGAAAAATTTGAAGAAACAGCTCCCCACTCAAGTGGGCCCCACTAATAATGTGAAGTTGCGTATATTCATTGAGGCCCCCTCCTAATATCAAAAATGTGGATATAGAATATTAGAATTGCCGACGCAAGTAAATAATCACTCAAATTACTTATTTAGTCGTTTATTAAATATCTATATTATTAAGTAAATACATTCATTATTGTTAAATCCGTTTACTGGTTTATTAATTATTAAATTTATGATTTACAAAATTTATTCAATAAATTATGTATTTGAATTAAAATTATTTATTTAAATTAAATACCCACCCCCCACCACAAATTTTGTTTATTCCATAGAAGTTTATTCATTTATTTTTATTAATTAAAGTTTTTATGAATGGAATTTATTACATTTTTATTTTAGTATGGAAATTGGCCAAATAACAGTTAGTTATTAGGGTGATCGATGAAACACTTGCATTCCATACTGTACAGTTGTCGACTATTTGGTTTCGGCTTCAGAGATTTAAAACATCATTTTGGCCAGATTTAAAATTCACTGAGGCCAACTTATTCACATCGCAAATTGGATGAACGCGGCGAAAGCCATTTCCTCCAGCTGAGTTGGCTTCTGCGAATATACCAAACGTGAATATGAAATAATGCTATCGGATCGCTTGTCGACAGGAGCGACTTGGAAAAAAAACAGCAACGGAATGAATAACCAACCATGGTACTATACAATTTTCTGACAATTCGTCAAAACTGAAAAGATATCAGAGCATCAGTCCTATGCTGAATTGAGCTGACAGATGGATTTACTGAGTCTTGGAGCTTTTTTCGGAAGAAAGCACATATATGAAAATTGGCCTAATAACCGACTGGCGATGGAATGGCACGTGAAATGACATACAGCAGGGTAGTGGACTACTTTGATTTGGCTCCACAGATTTAAAACAGAGTAACTTGGGGAAAAAGTATTAACGTAACACATTGTAGTTATAATAATAGTTAAAAAGAAAAATTGGAAGAAACAGCTCAAAGATCACCCTGTGTAACAGAAATTGGCTCAGGATTTCTATCCACCCGTTCATAAATTTTTTGAGGTGTTTCCGTCAAAGAGCACCGAAAGATTGCCCACCCATCATTCTGGCTGAGAAGGGAAAGCGGATCTGGACCAAGATGTCCCCGGCTGCTCGAGCCCCGTACATCGAACAGGCAAAAAGAGCTCGCTGCAGAGGCTACAGAACGTAGGCTAAAGGCATCAGAGGCTAAAGAACTAAACCTAGACAAAACTGAAAAATAAACAGAATTCAAAATCTAAAAAAAAAAAATCTACTCCTGCGACTTCTAACACATTGTAGGTAGTTATAATAATATTTAAAAAGAAAAATTTGAAGAAACAGCTCCCCACTCAAGTGGGCCCCACTAATAATGTGAAGTTGCGTATATTCATTGAGGCCCCCTCCTAATATCAAAAATGTGGATATTTTTTTTTTTTTTTTTATTATTTCAAGCCTTTATTGAACAAATCATACATACATAATGAGAATACAAATAATGAGAGTATTGAATACCTCCTCGCAATTGAGAATAAATGATACAATTTTAAATGATACATTAACACAGTAAGGCAATCACTGGTCTCCATAATTTATAAAAATTGTCCGGAGACCAGGAGTTGCTGTCTTTAAAAAAAACCAAAGTATGAAAAATTTAACATGCCTTAGCGAGAAAACAATTCACCGTCCTTGGAGAAAAAATATACACCTATTAGAAATCAACCGAAAGAGCAGAAAAAGAACAAGGTGAGAACACATGTACAATTGCAAAAACAACATCAGCATAATAAACGGAGAAATGGAATGCTTGCATCTTGTCTATACAGGTTCATGATAAAGATATTAACACTAGATTTAAACGATTCAAACTTGTCCAACATCTTAATGTGATGCGGGAGCTCCATGAAAAATCTGGGCGCCAAGTAAGAGACTTGTCTCGTGAAGAAATCACACTTTGGTACGGGTATGGGGACCACAACGCTGGAATGAAGCCTAGTTATTCCTTTAGAACAAGCCACATGAGGCAGACAGTACTTGTAATAGTATTGTAGCAGTTTTGACGCATAAATAAGTCGGGGAGGGAGAATATTCAGTTTTAAGAATAGTGGTTTCGTATGGCCCTGGTAACCAGTTCTAAATATAAAACGCATAACAGATTTTATAGCCACTTCTACTAAGTGAAAACTCGCCTGATAGGCTCCACCCCACAGAGGAATGCAATATGTCAAAATGGAATACACCAAAGCATGGAATGTCATTCTAATGGCAGACAACGGGAGGACCTTATTGAGAAAAGAAAATATAAAAGTGGATCGTCTAATTGAATTACTAATCTGTAAAATATGAGATCTCCATTTTAAAAATCTATCAATAGATACACCTAAGTATCTTTGGCACTCCACTCGCTGCAGGCGTGGGCAAGAACAGGATCCATACAGGCCAGAATCCAGACAATGATCATGGAAAGGAACCTCAGAGAAAACTGGCTGCCCCACCTCCGTAATGGAGTGTGTAATGTATGCGGTTTTTTGTTTATTAACGGTCAACGCGTTTTGATCAAACCAATCCGATATAACAGACACACCACGAGCAGCAAGGTGATGGGCACTCTCCCACGAATCAGAAATAATTACCAAAGCCAAATCATCCGCAAAACCAATGAGGGACCCTTCAATATTCAAGTGAAAGACATCATTAATGTATAAAATGAACAAGATAGGTCCAAGTACAGAGCCCTGGGGTACTCCCATAGAAATCGAAGCCAGTCCACTACGTTCCCCATCAATGTCCACAAATTGAACTCTATCAGTAAGATAAGATGAGAACCAGCGTCCAACGACATCAATCAGTCCAACCTGGTTCAATTTTTCCAGTAAACGCTCATGATTCAATGAATCAAAAGCCTTAGTGAGATCAAAATAGATGCTTATTGCTTTCATCCCCGCGTTGAGGGCCCCACTAATCCGAGAACTCAGCATTGACACTGCGTCCTGGCAGCTACGCCCACCTCGGAAACCGAATTGATCATTTGAGAGGATATCATTTTCATCCAAATAATTTAAGAGCTGCCGCTTGACTAATTTTTCAAAAATTTTCGAGAAGGTTGACAACAGTGAGATTGGGCGATAGTTCTCAAGAACATTCCGAGAACCCTTTTTGAAAAGAGGCCTGACTTTAGCTAACTTTAAAGCATCGGGGAAGACTCCATTTACAAGGCTAAGGTTAACCAAATAAACCAGTGGTTCTGCTATCCATTTTACTATCTTCTTTGTAATATCAGAGTTGAAAATATCAGGACCAGACCCTTTTCCCGATTTCAAATCACCAACACATTTAAGGACGTCATCAAGAGTGACTGGCTTGAACTTCATAATGGAATTCACTTTTTTTGGCAGATATGCTCCAGGATTAAAATTCTTGAAATTACTAAAGAGTGATTTTCCAACATTTGCAAAATACTCATTAAATTTATCAGCAATTACAGATGGGTTGGTAACCACTTCGCCATGAATATTCAACCTACCGATGGGAATGTCTCCTAGGTTACTTTGTGACACCTCCTTGACGACATTCCAAATTCTTCTCGGGCAACTGCCCGCCATCACAATTTTATTTCTGTAATATGCCTGCTTACTAAATTGAACCAAATTTCTCAACCTGGCGGTATATTTTCTTAAATAATCAGCTAGGTGGGTGTTAAAAGGTTGCTTTTTACTCTTCTTCGCTAGTTTATCTCTTTTATTAATTGACGTGACCAATCCCGTTGTAATCCACGGCTTCAGTTTTTTAACATTTTTTCTTGTAAGGTCTCTAGTGACAGCTACATAACTTAAATCAACTACTGCATTCAAAATGTTAATGAATTCATTGAATGCCAAATTCGTGTCGGTGATCGCATATACGTTGTCCCATTTCACATTTTCAAGATTATCCATTAGTTTTTTCTCATTCAACCGATTACAACGAGTGATTGCGGGAACAGATACATCAATCTCATCTTTCGAGCTACTCCTG
Organism: Leptopterna dolabrata; assembly: GCA_954871275.1. Taxonomy (NCBI): domain Eukaryota; kingdom Metazoa; phylum Arthropoda; class Insecta; order Hemiptera; family Miridae; genus Leptopterna; species Leptopterna dolabrata. The sequence continues at coordinate 106,257 of CATPAC010000065.1, read as the reverse complement.
ATTTTCAAAAAAGTTGCATTATGGTCAGTTACATTACTTAACCACTGACAAGCCCTGCAGTTCCTCAGCAGTGAACGCTCCATTTTTACAAAAACATGATCTAAGCACGACTTCGCTGTAGTCGGCGTGTTTATCAAACTAACAAAACCATATGAAGTCAGTAGATCAAGGTATTTCGAAACATAATTATATCTATGAGCATCACTTGCCATTATATTAATATTTATGTCTCCACACACAACAACATTAGTGGAACTAAAAATAGAGTCCAGTTCGGAGACCAAATCATTAATAAAAATATCCACATCTGACGAGTAACACCTATAGATTGAAACCAAACACAGTTCCCGACCCCTCTGGTCACATTTCAACAACAATACTGAAGCATTACGTATACTAACCTCCCTAACTTCCTTAATATTTATGGAACTATCTGTATATACTATAATGCCACAATTTTGATTATAATGAGTTTCTGTATTATGCAAATGGTACCCTTGAATGTTGTATAAATTTTTATAATCAACGTATTTATTATACCAAATTTCAGACAATACAATAATGTTGGGTTTATTTTTTAATGAAGCAATCGAAGTAATAAACTCGTCAAAATTATGCTGTATACTTCGAATGTTCTGCTGACAAATCGAAAGAGAAGCATCTTCCAAAAAAGAATTCAGAACACATGTGTCATCGCAAAAGTCTTCAAATTCCCCAGCAATAGAAGTTAAACAATCAGAAACATCCATAAGAATTCGATAATACAGCCTCAGTGATTCTGCCCCATTTCATTGCACCTTACAGTGCAATCTTGGAAAAATCATTTATACTACGAACTATTCTCAACCTTTCTCCGTCTGATTTGCGAATCATAACTTTACCGTTACGCACCCATACATACTTATAGTTATTTTCTTTGGCAAACATTTTGGCTTTATAAAACAAACTTCTCTGATAGCTGGTTAAATTCTCATTGACGTAGAGTGGGGATTGTGGCCAGGAAGAATTCACACTGCTCGCACTGAGCTTCCTCTCCTTTGACTCCTTCAATAGACCGACCCTGATTGATTCATCTGCTACATCCGATATGATTATGCGAGGGCGATTGGCGACGACGCGACCGACTCGATAAGCGAATTTGGGAGTAACAGAGATATCCAGTTTCTCTCCTATCATTTTAATTATTTCTCCACAATTTTCATTTTTTGATTCCGGGATTCCGTGGACCTCAATCACACTCTTCCGTTTTTCCATCTCAAGACTATCAATCTTAGCCTCTAAAACTTCCATTTTCGAAGAAAGTTCAACATTTTCCTTCTTAATACGATCCATGTCTTCCTTTATAATCTTGATTTCCTCCACGAAGGTGTCAAACTGAGATCCCATGAACTCGATCGACTTCTGCAATTCTTGAATCTGATTACTGAGTGGCATCAGTTTGCCTAGTTTGCAATTTATTTCTCTGACCATTCTCCCTAGCGACCTCATATCGTCAACATCACCTGAATCGTCAATAGCACCCGCCTTCGAAGCCAGTTCAATCTTGCCTTTAGTAGTAGGTTCAGTTGAATTTTTGCAACTTAGACATTTCCATTTCTTTTTATTTTCCGTTGTCATAGTACGGAAATTCGACTCCCTTATCGAACAACATGAATAATGATAGGTACCTGCACACTTGCCGCTGCATTTCATTGAATCTTCCCGCAACAGCGGGTCCGAACATGCCACGCACTGCATCTACGCACGGCTAACAAACTCGATAACAATAAGCGCGATAAGACCAACAACAATCAGACGAGGACGGAGGCACGATGTGAACAGTCCGAGAGCCAGACAACAACTCCAACAATATAGAATATTAGAATTGCCGACGCAAGTAAATAATCACTCAAATTACTTATTTAGTCGTTTATTAAATATCTATATTATTAAGTAAATACATTCATTATTGTTAAATCCGTTTACTGGTTTATTAATTATTAAATTTATGATTTACAAAATTTATTCAATAAATTATGTATTTGAATTAAAATTATTTATTTAAATTAAATACCCACCCCCCACCACAAATTTTGTTTATTCCATAGAAGATTATTCATTTATTTTTATTAATTAAAGTTTTTATGAATTGAATTTATTACATTTTTATTTTAGTATGGAAATTGGCCAAATAACAGTTAGTTATTAGGGTGATCGATGAAACACTTGCATTCCATACTGTACAGTTGTCGACTATTTGGATTCGGCTTCAGAGATTTAAAACATCATTTTGGCCAGATTTAAAATTCACTGAGGCCAACTTATTCACATCGCAAATTGGATGAACGCGGCGAAAGCCATTTCCTCCAGCTGAGTTGGCTTCTGCGAATATACCAAACGTGAATATGAAATAATACTATCGGATCGATTGTCGACAGGAGCGACTTGGAAAAAAACAGCAACGTAATGAATAACCAACCATGGTACTATACAATTTTCTGACAATTCTTCATAAGTGAAAAGATATCTGAGCATCAGACCTATGCTGAATTGAGCTGACAGATGGGTTTACTGAGTGTCAGAGCTTTTTTCGGAAGACAGCACATATGAAAATTGGCCTAATAACCGACTGGCGATGGAATGGCACGTGAAATGACATACAGCAGGGTAGTGGACTACTTTGATTTGGCTCCACAGATTTAAAACAGAGTAACTTGGGGAAAAAGTATTAACGTAACACATTGTAGGTAGTTATAATAATATTTAAAAAGAAAAATTTGAAGAAACAGCTCCCCACTCAAGTGGGCCCCACTAATAATGTGAAGTTGCGTATATTCATTGAGGCCCCCTGCTAATATCAAAAATGTGGATATAGAATATTAGAATTGCCGACGCAAGTAAATATTCACTCCAATTACTTATTTAGTCGTTTATTAAATATCTATATTATTTAGTAAATACATTCATTATTGTTAAATCCGTTTACTGGTTTATTAATTATTAAATTTATGATTTACAAAATTTATTCAATAAATTATGTATTTGAATTAAAATTATTTATTTAAATTAAATACCCACCCCCACCACAAATTTTGTTTATTCCATAAAAGTTTATTCATTTATTTTTATTAATTAAAGTTTTTATGAATTGAATTTATTACATTTTTATTTTAGTATGGAAATTGGCCAAATAACAGTTAGTTATTAGGGTGATCGATGAAACACTTGCATTCCATACTGTACAGTTGTCGACTATTTGGATTCGGCTTCAGAGATTTAAAACATCATTTTGGCCAGATTTAAAATTCACTGAGGCCAACTTATTCACATCGCAAATTGGATGAACGCGGCGAAAGCCATTTCCTCCAGCTGAGTTGGCTTCTGGGAATATACCAAACGTGAATATGAAATAATACTATCGGATCGCTTGTCGACAGGAGCGACTTGGAAAAAAAACAGCAAAGGAATGAATAACCAACCATGGTACTATACAATTTTCTGACAATTCGTCAAAACTGAAAAGATATCAGAGAATCAGTCCTATGCTGAATTGAGCTGACAGATGGATTTACTGAGTCTTGGAGCTTTTTTCGGAAGAAAGCACATATATGAAAATTGGCCTAATAACCGACTGGCGATGGAATGGCACGTGAAATGACATACAGCAGGGTAGTGGACTACTTTGATTTGGCTCCACAGGTTTAAAACAGAGTAACTTGGGGAAAAAGTATTAACGTAACACATTGTAGTTATAATAATAGTTAAAAAGAAAAATTTGAAGAAACAGCTCAAAGATCACCCTGTGTAACAGAAATTGGCTCAGGATTTCTATCCACCCGTTCATAAATTTTTTGAGGTGTTTCCGTCAAAGAGCACCGAAAGATTGCCCACCCATCATTCTGGCTGAGAAGGGAAAGCGGATCTGGACCAAGATGTCCCTGGCTGCTCGAGCCCCGTACATCGAACAGGCAAAAAGAGCTCGCTGCAGAGGCTACAGAACGTAGGCTAAAGGCATCAGAGGCTAAAGAACTAAACCTAGACAAAACTGAAAAATAAACAGAATTCAAAATTTAAAAAAAAAAAAAAATCTACTCCTGCGACTTCTAACACATTGTAGGTAGTTATAATAATATTTAAAAAGAAAAATTTGAAGAAACAGCTCCCCACTCAAGTGGGCCCCACTAATAATGTGAAGTTGCGTATATTCATTGAGGCCCCCTCCTAATATCAAAAATGTGGATATAGAATATTAGAATTGCCGACGCAAGTAAATAATCACTCAAATTACTTATTTAGTCGTTTATTAAATATCTATATTATTAAGTAAATACATTCATTATTGTTAAATCCGTTTACCGGTTTATTAATTATTAAATTTATGATTTACAAAATTTATTCAATAAATTATGTATTTGAATTAAAATTATTTATTTAAATTAAATACCCACCCCCCACCACAAATTTTGTTTATTCCATAGAAGTTTATTCATTTATTTTTATTAATTAAAGTTTTTATGAATGGAATTTATTACATTTTTATTTTAGTATGGAAATTGGCCAAATAACAGTTAGTTATTAGGGTGATCGATGAAACACTTGCATTCCATACTGTACAGTTGTCGACTATTTGGTTTCGGCTTCAGAGATTTAAAACATCATTTTGGCCAGATTTAAAATTCACTGAGGCCAACTTATTCACATCGCAAATTGGATGAACGCGGCGAAAGCCATTTCCTCCAGCTGAGTTGGCTTCTGCGAATATACCAAACGTGAATATGAAATAATGCTATCGGATCGCTTGTCGACAGGAGCGACTTGGAAAAAAAACAGCAACGGAATGAATAACCAACCATGGTACTATACAATTTTCTGACAATTCGTCAAAACTGAAAAGATATCAGAGCATCAGTCCTATGCTGAATTGAGCTGACAGATGGATTTACTGAGTCTTGGAGCTTTTTTCGGAAGAAAGCACATATATGAAAATTGGCCTAATAACCGACTGGCGATGGAATGGCACGTGAAATGACATACAGCAGGGTAGTGGACTACTTTGATTTGGCTCCACAGATTTAAAACAGAGTAACTTGGGGAAAAAGTATTAACGTAACACATTGTAGTTATAATAATAGTTAAAAAGAAAAATTTGAAGAAACAGCTCAAAGATCACCCTGTGTAACAGAAATTGGCTCAGGATTTCTATCCACCCGTTCATAAATTTTTTGAGGTGTTTCCGTCAAAGAGCACCGAAAGATTGCCCACCCATCATTCTGGCTGAGAAGGGAAAGCGGATCTGGACCAAGATGTCCCCGGCTGCTCGAGCCCCGTACATCGAACAGGCAAAAAGAGCTCGCTGCAGAGGCTACAGAACGTAGGCTAAAGGCATCAGAGGCTAAAGAACTAAACCTAGACAAAACTGAAAAATAAACAGAATTCAAAATTTAAAAAAAAAAAAAATCTACTCCTGCGACTTCTAACACATTGTAGGTAGTTATAATAATATTTAAAAAGAAAAATTTGAAGAAACAGCTCCCCACTCAAGTGGGCCCCACTAATAATGTGAAGTTGCGTATATTCATTGAGGCCCCCTCCTAATATCAAAAATGTGGATATAGAATATTAGAATTGCCGACGCAAGTAAATAATCACTCAAATTACTTATTTAGTCGTTTATTAAATATCTATATTATTAAGTAAATACATTCATTATTGTTAAATCCGTTTACTGGTTTATTAATTATTAAATTTATGATTTACAAAATTTATTCAATAAATTATGTATTTGAATTAAAATTATTTATTTAAATTAAATACCCACCCCCCACCACAAATTTTGTTTATTCCATAGAAGTTTATTCATTTATTTTTATTAATTAAAGTTTTTATGAATGGAATTTATTACATTTTTATTTTAGTATGGAAATTGGCCAAATAACAGTTAGTTATTAGGGTGATCGATGAAACACTTGCATTCCATACTGTACAGTTGTCGACTATTTGGTTTCGGCTTCAGAGATTTAAAACATCATTTTGGCCAGATTTAAAATTCACTGAGGCCAACTTATTCACATCGCAAATTGGATGAACGCGGCGAAAGCCATTTCCTCCAGCTGAGTTGGCTTCTGCGAATATACCAAACGTGAATATGAAATAATGCTATCGGATCGCTTGTCGACAGGAGCGACTTGGAAAAAAAACAGCAACGGAATGAATAACCAACCATGGTACTATACAATTTTCTGACAATTCGTCAAAACTGAAAAGATATCAGAGCATCAGTCCTATGCTGAATTGAGCTGACAGATGGATTTACTGAGTCTTGGAGCTTTTTTCGGAAGAAAGCACATATATGAAAATTGGCCTAATAACCGACTGGCGATGGAATGGCACGTGAAATGACATACAGCAGGGTAGTGGACTACTTTGATTTGGCTCCACAGATTTAAAACAGAGTAACTTGGGGAAAAAGTATTAACGTAACACATTGTAGTTATAATAATAGTTAAAAAGAAAAATTGGAAGAAACAGCTCAAAGATCACCCTGTGTAACAGAAATTGGCTCAGGATTTCTATCCACCCGTTCATAAATTTTTTGAGGTGTTTCCGTCAAAGAGCACCGAAAGATTGCCCACCCATCATTCTGGCTGAGAAGGGAAAGCGGATCTGGACCAAGATGTCCCCGGCTGCTCGAGCCCCGTACATCGAACAGGCAAAAAGAGCTCGCTGCAGAGGCTACAGAACGTAGGCTAAAGGCATCAGAGGCTAAAGAACTAAACCTAGACAAAACTGAAAAATAAACAGAATTCAAAATCTAAAAAAAAAAAATCTACTCCTGCGACTTCTAACACATTGTAGGTAGTTATAATAATATTTAAAAAGAAAAATTTGAAGAAACAGCTCCCCACTCAAGTGGGCCCCACTAATAATGTGAAGTTGCGTATATTCATTGAGGCCCCCTCCTAATATCAAAAATGTGGATATAGAATATTAGAATTGCCGACGCAAGTAAATAATCACTCAAATTACTTATTTAGTCGTTTATTAAATATCTATATTATTAAGTAAATACATTCATTATTGTTAAATCCGTTTACTGGTTTATTAATTATTAAATTTATGATTTACAAAATTTATTCAATAAATTATGTATTTGAATTAAAATTATTTATTTAAATTAAATACCCACCCCCCACCACAAATTTTGTTTATTCCATAGAAGATTATTCATTTATTTTTATTAATTAAAGTTTTTATGAATTGAATTTATTACATTTTTATTTTAGTATGGAAATTGGCCAAATAACAGTTAGTTATTAGGGTGATCGATGAAACACTTGCATTCCATACTGTACAGTTGTCGACTATTTGGATTCGGCTTCAGAGATTTAAAACATCATTTTGGCCAGATTTAAAATTCACTGAGGCCAACTTATTCACATCGCAAATTGGATGAACGCGGCGAAAGCCATTTCCTCCAGCTGAGTTGGCTTCTGCGAATATACCAAACGTGAATATGAAATAATACTATCGGATCGATTGTCGACAGGAGCGACTTGGAAAAAAACAGCAACGTAATGAATAACCAACCATGGTACTATACAATTTTCTGACAATTCTTCATAAGTGAAAAGATATCTGAGCATCAGTCCTATGCTGAATTGAGCTGACAGATGGGTTTACTGAGTGTCAGAGCTTTTTTCGGAAGACAGCACATATGAAAATTGGCCTAATAACCGACTGGCGATGGAATGGCACGTGAAATGACATACAGCAGGGTAGTGGACTACTTTGATTTGGCTCCACAGATTTAAAACAGAGTAACTTGGGGAAAAAGTATTAACGTAACACATTGTAGGTAGTTATAATAATATTTAAAAAGAAAAATTTGAAGAAACAGCTCCCCACTCAAGTGGGCCCCACTAATAATGTGAAGTTGCGTATATTCATTGAGGCCCCCTGCTAATATCAAAAATGTGGATATAGAATATTAGAATTGCCGACGCAAGTAAATATTCACTCCAATTACTTATTTAGTCGTTTATTAAATATCTATATTATTTAGTAAATACATTCATTATTGTTAAATCCGTTTACTGGTTTATTAATTATTAAATTTATGATTTACAAAATTTATTCAATAAATTATGTATTTGAATTAAAATTATTTATTTAAATTAAATACCCACCCCCACCACAAATTTTGTTTATTCCATAAAAGTTTATTCATTTATTTTTATTAATTAAAGTTTTTATGAATTGCATTTATTACATTTTTATTTTAGTATGGAAATTGGCCAAATAACAGTTAGTTATTAGGGTGATCGATGAAACACTTGCATTCCATACTGTACAGTTGTCGACTATTTGGATTCGGCTTCAGAGATTTAAAACATCATTTTGGCCAGATTTAAAATTCACTGAGGCCAACTTATTCACATCGCAAATTGGATGAACGCGGCGAAAGCCATTTCCTCCAGCTGAGTTGGCTTCTGGGAATATACCAAACGTGAATATGAAATAATACTATCGGATCGCTTGTCGACAGGAGCGACTTGGAAAAAAAACAGCAAAGGAATGAATAACCAACCATGGTACTATACAATTTTCTGACAATTCGTCAAAACTGAAAAGATATCAGAGAATCAGTCCTATGCTGAATTGAGCTGACAGATGGATTTACTGAGTCTTGGAGCTTTTTTCGGAAGAAAGCACATATATGAAAATTGGCCTAATAACCGACTGGCGATGGAATGGCACGTGAAATGACATACAGCAGGGTAGTGGACTACTTTGATTTGGCTCCACAGGTTTAAAACAGAGTAACTTGGGGAAAAAGTATTAACGTAACACATTGTAGTTATAATAATAGTTAAAAAGAAAAATTTGAAGAAACAGCTCAAAGATCACCCTGTGTAACAGAAATTGGCTCAGGATTTCTATCCACCCGTTCATAAATTTTTTGAGGTGTTTCCGTCAAAGAGCACCGAAAGATTGCCCACCCATCATTCTGGCTGAGAAGGGAAAGCGGATCTGGACCAAGATGTCCCCGGCTGCTCGAGCCCCGTACATCGAACAGGCAAAAAGAGCTCGCTGCAGAGGCTACAGAACGTAGGCTAAAGGCATCAGAGGCTAAAGAACTAAACCTAGACAAAACTGAAAAATAAACAGAATTCAAAATTTAAAAAAAAAAAAATCTACTCCTGCGACTTCTAACACATTGTAGGTAGTTATAATAATATTTAAAAAGAAAAATTTGAAGAAACAGCTCCCCACTCAAGTGGGCCCCACTAATAATGTGAAGTTGCGTATATTCATTGAGGCCCCCTCCTAATATCAAAAATGTGGATATAGAATATTAGAATTGCCGACGCAAGTAAATAATCACTCAAATTACTTATTTAGTCGTTTATTAAATATCTATATTATTAAGTAAATACATTCATTATTGTTAAATCCGTTTACCGGTTTATTAATTATTAAATTTATGATTTACAAAATTTATTCAATAAATTATGTATTTGAATTAAAATTATTTATTTAAATTAAATACCCACCCCCCACCACAAATTTTGTTTATTCCATAGAAGTTTATTCATTTATTTTTATTAATTAAAGTTTTTATGAATGGAATTTATTACATTTTTATTTTAGTATGGAAATTGGCCAAATAACAGTTAGTTATTAGGGTGATCGATGAAACACTTGCATTCCATACTGTACAGTTGTCGACTATTTGGTTTCGGCTTCAGAGATTTAAAACATCATTTTGGCCAGATTTAAAATTCACTGAGGCCAACTTATTCACATCGCAAATTGGATGAACGCGGCGAAAGCCATTTCCTCCAGCTGAGTTGGCTTCTGCGAATATACCAAACGTGAATATGAAATAATGCTATCGGATCGCTTGTCGACAGGAGCGACTTGGAAAAAAAACAGCAACGGAATGAATAACCAACCATGGTACTATACAATTTTCTGACAATTCGTCAAAACTGAAAAGATATCAGAGCATCAGTCCTATGCTGAATTGAGCTGACAGATGGATTTACTGAGTCTTGGAGCTTTTTTCGGAAGAAAGCACATATATGAAAATTGGCCTAATAACCGACTGGCGATGGAATGGCACGTGAAATGACATACAGCAGGGTAGTGGACTACTTTGATTTGGCTCCACAGATTTAAAACAGAGTAACTTGGGGAAAAAGTATTAACGTAACACATTGTAGTTATAATAATAGTTAAAAAGAAAAATTGGAAGAAACAGCTCAAAGATCACCCTGTGTAACAGAAATTGGCTCAGGATTTCTATCCACCCGTTCATAAATTTTTTGAGGTGTTTCCGTCAAAGAGCACCGAAAGATTGCCCACCCATCATTCTGGCTGAGAAGGGAAAGCGGATCTGGACCAAGATGTCCCCGGCTGCTCGAGCCCCGTACATCGAACAGGCAAAAAGAGCTCGCTGCAGAGGCTACAGAACGTAGGCTAAAGGCATCAGAGGCTAAAGAACTAAACCTAGACAAAACTGAAAAATAAACAGAATTCAAAATCTAAAAAAAAAAAATCTACTCCTGCGACTTCTAACACATTGTAGGTAGTTATAATAATATTTAAAAAGAAAAATTTGAAGAAACAGCTCCCCACTCAAGTGGGCCCCACTAATAATGTGAAGTTGCGTATATTCATTGAGGCCCCCTCCTAATATCAAAAATGTGGATATAGAATATTAGAATTGCCGACGCAAGTAAATAATCACTCAAATTACTTATTTAGTCGTTTATTAAATATCTATATTATTAAGTAAATACATTCATTATTGTTAAATCCGTTTACTGGTTTATTAATTATTAAATTTATGATTTACAAAATTTATTCAATAAATTATGTATTTGAATTAAAATTATTTATTTAAATTAAATACCCACCCCCCACCACAAATTTTGTTTATTCCATAGAAGTTTATTCATTTATTTTTATTAATTAAAGTTTTTATGAATGGAATTTATTACATTTTTATTTTAGTATGGAAATTGGCCAAATAACAGTTATTAGGGTGATCGATGAATCACTTGCATTCCATACTGTCCAGTTGTCGACTATTTGGATTCGGCTTCAGAGATTTAAAATATCATTTTGGACTGGCGATGGAATGGCACGTGAAATGACATACAGCAGGGTAGGTAGTGGACTACTTTGATTTGGCTCCACAGATTTAAAACAGAGTAACTTGGGGAAAAAGTATTAACGTAACACATTGTAGTTATAATAATAGTTAAAAAGAAAAATTGGAAGAAACAGCTCAAAGATCACCCTGTGTAACAGAAATTGGCTCAGGATTTCTATCCACCCGTTCATAAATTTTTTGAGGTGTTTCCGTCAAAGAGCACCGAAAGATTGCCCACCCATCATTCTGGCTGAGAAGGGAAAGCGGATCTGGACCAAGATGTCCCCGGCTGCTCGAGCCCCGTACATCGAACAGGCAAAAAGAGCTCGCTGCAGAGGCTACAGAACGTAGGCTAAAGGCATCAGAGGCTAAAGAACTAAACCTAGACAAAACTGAAAAATAAACAGAATTCAAAATCTAAAAAAAAAAAATCTACTCCTGCGACTTCTAACACATTGTAGGTAGTTATAATAATATTTAAAAAGAAAAATTTGAAGAAACAGCTCCCCACTCAAGTGGGCCCCACTAATAATGTGAAGTTGCGTATATTCATTGAGGCCCCCTCCTAATATCAAAAATGTGGATATAGAATATTAGAATTGCCGACGCAAGTAAATAATCACTCAAATTACTTATTTAGTCGTTTATTAAATATCTATATTATTAAGTAAATACATTCATTATTGTTAAATCCGTTTACTGGTTTATTAATTATTAAATTTATGATTTACAAAATTTATTCAATAAATTATGTATTTGAATTAAAATTATTTATTTAAATTAAATACCCACCCCCCACCACAAATTTTGTTTATTCCATAGAAGTTTATTCATTTATTTTTATTAATTAAAGTTTTTATGAATGGAATTTATTACATTTTTATTTTAGTATGGAAATTGGCCAAATAACAGTTATTAGGGTGATCGATGAATCACTTGCATTCCATACTGTCCAGTTGTCGACTATTTGGATTCGGCTTCAGAGATTTAAAATATCATTTTGGCCAGATTTAAAATTCACTGAGGCCAACTTATTCACATCGCAAATTGGATGAACGCGGCGAAAGCCATTTCCTCCAGCTGAGTTGGCTTCTGCGAATATACCAAACGTGAATATGAAATAATACTATCGGATCGCTTGTCGACAGGAGCGACTTGGAAAAAAACAGCAACGGAATGAATAACCAACCATGGTACTATACAATTTTCTGACAATTCTTCAAAACTGAAAAGATATCAGAGCATCAGTCCTATGCTGAATTGAGCTGACAGATGGATTTACTGAGTCTTGGAGCTTTTTTCGGAAGAAAGCACATATATGAAAATTGGCCTAATAACCGACTGGCGATGGAATGGCACGTGAAATGACATACAGCAGGGTAGTGGACTACTTTGATTTGGCTCCACAGATTTAAAACAGAGTAACTTGGGGAAAAAGTATTAACGTAACACATTGTAGGTAGTTATAATAATATTTAAAAAGAAAAATTTGAAGAAACAGCTCCCCACTCAAGTGGGCCCCACTAATAATGTGAAGTTGCGTATATTCATTGAGGCCCCCTGCTAATATCAAAAATGTGGATATAGAATATTAGAATTGCCGACGCAAGTAAATATTCACTCCAATTACTTATTTAGTCGTTTATTAAATATCTATATTATTTAGTAAATACATTCATTATTGTTAAATCCGTTTACTGGTTTATTAATTATTAAATTTATGATTTACAAAATTTATTCAATAAATTATGTATTTGAATTAAAATTATTTATTTAAATTAAATACCCACCCCCACCACAAATTTTGTTTATTCCATAAAAGTTTATTCATTTATTTTTATTAATTAAAGTTTTTATGAATTGAATTTATTACATTTTTATTTTAGTATGGAAATTGGCCAAATAACAGTTAGTTATTAGGGTGATCGATGAAACACTTGCATTCCATACTGTACAGTTGTCGACTATTTGGATTCGGCTTCAGAGATTTAAAACATCATTTTGGCCAGATTTAAAATTCACTGAGGCCAACTTATTCACATCGCAAATTGGATGAACGCGGCGAAAGCCATTTCCTCCAGCTGAGTTGGCTTCTGGGAATATACCAAACGTGAATATGAAATAATACTATCGGATCGCTTGTCGACAGGAGCGACTTGGAAAAAAAACAGCAAAGGAATGAATAACCAACCATGGTACTATACAATTTTCTGACAATTCGTCAAAACTGAAAAGATATCAGAGAATCAGTCCTATGCTGAATTGAGCTGACAGATGGATTTACTGAGTCTTGGAGCTTTTTTCGGAAGAAAGCACATATATGAAAATTGGCCTAATAACCGACTGGCGATGGAATGGCACGTGAAATGACATACAGCAGGGTAGTGGACTACTTTGATTTGGCTCCACAGATTTAAAACAGAGTAACTTGGGGAAAAAGTATTAACGTAACACATTGTAGTTATAATAATAGTTAAAAAGAAAACTTTGAAGAAACAGCTCAAAGATCACCCTGTGTAACAGAAATTGGCTCAGGATTTCTATCCACCCGTTCATAAATTTTTTGAGGTGTTTCCGTCAAAGAGCACCGAAAGATTGCCCACCCATCATTCTGGCTGAGAAGGGAAAGCGGATCTGGACCAAGATGTCCCCGGCTGCTCGAGCCCCGTACATCGAACAGGCAAAAAGAGCTCGCTGCAGAGGCTACAGAACGTAGGCTAAAGGCATCAGAGGCTAAAGAACTAAACCTAGACAAAACTGAAAAATAAACAGAATTCAAAATTTAAAAAAAAAAAAATCTACTCCTGCGACTTCTAACACATTGTAGGTAGTTATAATAATATTTAAAAAGAAAAATTTGAAGAAACAGCTCCCCACTCAAGTGGGCCCCACTAATAATGTGAAGTTGCGTATATTCATTGAGGCCCCCTCCTAATATCAAAAATGTGGATATAGAATATTAGAATTGCCGACGCAAGTAAATAATCACTCAAATTACTTATTTAGTCGTTTATTAAATATCTATATTATTAAGTAAATACATTCATTATTGTTAAATCCGTTTACCGGTTTATTAATTATTAAATTTATGATTTACAAAATTTATTCAATAAATTATGTATTTGAATTAAAATTATTTATTTAAATTAAATACCCACCCCCCACCACAAATTTTGTTTATTCCATAGAAGTTTATTCATTTATTTTTATTAATTAAAGTTTTTATGAATGGAATTTATTACATTTTTATTTTAGTATGGAAATTGGCCAAATAACAGTTAGTTATTAGGGTGATCGATGAAACACTTGCATTCCATACTGTACAGTTGTCGACTATTTGGTTTCGGCTTCAGAGATTTAAAACATCATTTTGGCCAGATTTAAAATTCACTGAGGCCAACTTATTCACATCGCAAATTGGATGAACGCGGCGAAAGCCATTTCCTCCAGCTGAGTTGGCTTCTGCGAATATACCAAACGTGAATATGAAATAATGCTATCGGATCGCTTGTCGACAGGAGCGACTTGGAAAAAAAACAGCAACGGAATGAATAACCAACCATGGTACTATACAATTTTCTGACAATTCGTCAAAACTGAAAAGATATCAGAGCATCAGTCCTATGCTGAATTGAGCTGACAGATGGATTTACTGAGTCTTGGAGTTCTTTTCAGAAGAAAGCACATATATGAAAATTGGCCTAATAACCGACTGGCGATGGAATGGCACGTGAAATGACATACAGCAGGGTAGTGGACTACTTTGATTTGGCTCCACAGATTTAAAACAGAGTAACTTGGGGAAAAAGTATTAACGTAACACATTGTAGTTATAATAATAGTTAAAAAGAAAAATTTGAAGAAACAGCTCAAAGATCACCCTGTGTAACAGAAATTGGCTCAGGATTTCTATCCACCCGTTCATAAATTTTTTGAGGTGTTTCCGTCAAAGAGCACCGAAAGATTGCCCACCCATCATTCTGGCTGAGAAGGGAAAGCGGATCTGGACCAAGATGTCCCCGGCTGCTCGAGCCCCGTACATCGAACAGGCAAAAAGAGCTCGCTGCAGAGGCTACAGAACGTAGGCTAAAGGCATCAGAGGCTAAAGAACTAAACCTAGACAAAACTGAAAAATAAACAGAATTCAAAATTTAAAAAAAAAAAAAAATCTACTCCTGCGACTTCTAACACATTGTAGGTAGTTATAATAATATTTAAAAAGAAAAATTTGAAGAAACAGCTCCCCACTCAAGTGGGCCCCACTAATAATGTGAAGTTGCGTATATTCATTGAGGCCCCCTCCTAATATCAAAAATGTGGATATAGAATATTAGAATTGCCGACGCAAGTAAATAATCACTCAAATTACTTATTTAGTCGTTTATTAAATATCTATATTATTAAGTAAATACATTCATTATTGTTAAATCCGTTTACTGGTTTATTAATTATTAAATTTATGATTTACAAAATTTATTCAATAAATTATGTATTTGAATTAAAATTATTTATTTAAATTAAATACCCACCCCCCACCACAAATTTTGTTTATTCCATAGAAGTTTATTCATTTATTTTTATTAATTAAAGTTTTTATGAATGGAATTTATTACATTTTTATTTTAGTATGGAAATTGGCCAAATAACAGTTAGTTATTAGGGTGATCGATGAAACACTTGCATTCCATACTGTACAGTTGTCGACTATTTGGTTTCGGCTTCAGAGATTTAAAACATCATTTTGGCCAGATTTAAAATTCACTGAGGCCAACTTATTCACATCGCAAATTGGATGAACGCGGCGAAAGCCATTTCCTCCAGCTGAGTTGGCTTCTGCGAATATACCAAACGTGAATATGAAATAATGCTATCGGATCGCTTGTCGACAGGAGCGACTTGGAAAAAAAACAGCAACGGAATGAATAACCAACCATGGTACTATACAATTTTCTGACAATTCGTCAAAACTGAAAAGATATCAGAGCATCAGTCCTATGCTGAATTGAGCTGACAGATGGATTTACTGAGTCTTGGAGCTTTTTTCGGAAGAAAGCACATATATGAAAATTGGCCTAATAACCGACTGGCGATGGAATGGCACGTGAAATGACATACAGCAGGGTAGTGGACTACTTTGATTTGGCTCCACAGATTTAAAACAGAGTAACTTGGGGAAAAAGTATTAACGTAACACATTGTAGTTATAATAATAGTTAAAAAGAAAAATTGGAAGAAACAGCTCAAAGATCACCCTGTGTAACAGAAATTGGCTCAGGATTTCTATCCACCCGTTCATAAATTTTTTGAGGTGTTTCCGTCAAAGAGCACCGAAAGATTGCCCACCCATCATTCTGGCTGAGAAGGGAAAGCGGATCTGGACCAAGATGTCCCCGGCTGCTCGAGCCCCGTACATCGAACAGGCAAAAAGAGCTCGCTGCAGAGGCTACAGAACGTAGGCTAAAGGCATCAGAGGCTAAAGAACTAAACCTAGACAAAACTGAAAAATAAACAGAATTCAAAATCTAAAAAAAAAAAATCTACTCCTGCGACTTCTAACACATTGTAGGTAGTTATAATAATATTTAAAAAGAAAAATTTGAAGAAACAGCTCCCCACTCAAGTGGGCCCCACTAATAATGTGAAGTTGCGTATATTCATTGAGGCCCCCTCCTAATATCAAAAATGTGGATATAGAATATTAGAATTGCCGACGCAAGTAAATAATCACTCAAATTACTTATTTAGTCGTTTATTAAATATCTATATTATTAAGTAAATACATTCATTATTGTTAAATCCGTTTACTGGTTTATTAATTATTAAATTTATGATTTACAAAATTTATTCAATAAATTATGTATTTGAATTAAAATTATTTATTTAAATTAAATACCCACCCCCCACCACAAATTTTGTTTATTCCATAGAAGATTATTCATTTATTTTTATTAATCAAAGTTTTTATGAATTGAATTTATTACATTTTTATTTTAGTATGGAAATTGGCCAAATAACAGTTAGTTATTAGGGTGATCGATGAAACACTTGCATTCCATACTGTACAGTTGTCGACTATTTGGATTCGGCTTCAGAGATTTAAAACATCATTTTGGCCAGATTTAAAATTCACTGAGGCCAACTTATTCACATCGCAAATTGGATGAACGCGGCGAAAGCCATTTCCTCCAGCTGAGTTGGCTTCTGCGAATATACCAAACGTGAATATGAAATAATACTATCGGATCGATTGTCGACAGGAGCGACTTGGAAAAAAACAGCAACGTAATGAATAACCAACCATGGTACTATACAATTTTCTGACAATTCTTCATAAGTGAAAAGATATCTGAGCATCAGTCCTATGCTGAATTGAGCTGACAGATGGGTTTACTGAGTGTCAGAGCTTTTTTCGGAAGACAGCACATATGAAAATTGGCCTAATAACCGACTGGCGATGGAATGGCACGTGAAATGACATACAGCAGGGTAGTGGACTACTTTGATTTGGCTCCACAGATTTAAAACAGAGTAACTTGGGGAAAAAGTATTAACGTAACACATTGTAGGTAGTTATAATAATATTTAAAAAGAAAAATTTGAAGAAACAGCTCCCCACTCAAGTGGGCCCCACTAATAATGTGAAGTTGCGTATATTCATTGAGGCTCCCTGCTAATATCAAAAATGTGGATATAGAATATTAGAATTGCCGACGCAAGTAAATATTCACTCCAATTACTTATTTAGTCGTTTATTAAATATCTATATTATTTAGTAAATACATTAATTATTGTTAAATCCGTTTACTGGTTTATTAATTATTAAATTTATGATTTACAAAATTTATTCAATAAATTATGTATTTGAATTAAAATTATTTATTTAAATTAAATACCCACCCCCACCACAAATTTTGTTTATTCCATAAAAGTTTATTCATTTATTTTTATTAATTAAAGTTTTTATGAATTGAATTTATTACATTTTTATTTTAGTATGGAAATTGGCCAAATAACAGTTAGTTATTAGGGTGATCGATGAAACACTTGCATTCCATACTGTACAGTTGTCGACTATTTGGATTCGGCTTCAGAGATTTAAAACATCATTTTGGCCAGATTTAAAATTCACTGAGGCCAACTTATTCACATCGCAAATTGGATGAACGCGGCGAAAGCCATTTCCTCCAGCTGAGTTGGCTTCTGGGAATATACCAAACGTGAATATGAAATAATACTATCGGATCGCTTGTCGACAGGAGCGACTTGGAAAAAAAACAGCAAAGGAATGAATAACCAACCATGGTACTATACAATTTTCTGACAATTCGTCAAAACTGAAAAGATATCAGAGAATCAGTCCTATGCTGAATTGAGCTGACAGATGGATT
This sequence comes from Leptopterna dolabrata, assembly GCA_954871275.1. Taxonomy (NCBI): domain Eukaryota; kingdom Metazoa; phylum Arthropoda; class Insecta; order Hemiptera; family Miridae; genus Leptopterna; species Leptopterna dolabrata. Next base: position 87,729 of record CATPAC010000065.1, on the reverse strand, counting down.
TACTGAGTCTTGGAGCTTTTTTCGGAAGAAAGCACATATATGAAAATTGGCCTAATAACCGACTGGCGATGGAATGGCACGTGAAATGACATACAGCAGGGTAGTGGACTACTTTGATTTGGCTCCACAGATTTAAAACAGAGTAACTTGGGGAAAAAGTATTAACGTAACACATTGTAGTTATAATAATAGTTAAAAAGAAAAATTTGAAGAAACAGCTCAAAGATCACCCTGTGTAACAGAAATTGGCTCAGGATTTCTATCCACCCGTTCATAAATTTTTTGAGGTGTTTCCGTCAAAGAGCACCGAAAGATTGCCCACCCATCATTCTGGCTGAGAAGGGAAAGCGGATCTGGACCAAGATGTCCCCGGCTGCTCGAGCCCCGTACATCGAACAGGCAAAAAGAGCTCGCTGCAGAGGCTACAGAACGTAGGCTAAAGGCATCAGAGGCTAAAGAACTAAACCTAGACAAAACTGAAAAATAAACAGAATTCAAAATTTAAAAAAAAAAAAAATCTACTCCTGCGACTTCTAACACATTGTAGGTAGTTATAATAATATTTAAAAAGAAAAATTTGAAGAAACAGCTCCCCACTCAAGTGGGCCCCACTAATAATGTGAAGTTGCGTATATTCATTGAGGCCCCCTCCTAATATCAAAAATGTGGATATAGAATATTAGAATTGCCGACGCAAGTAAATAATCACTCAAATTACTTATTTAGTCGTTTATTAAATATCTATATTATTAAGTAAATACATTCATTATTGTTAAATCCGTTTACTGGTTTATTAATTATTAAATTTATGATTTACAAAATTTATTCAATAAATTATGTATTTGAATTAAAATTATTTATTTAAATTAAATACCCACCCCCCACCACAAATTTTGTTTATTCCATAGAAGTTTATTCATTTATTTTTATTAATTAAAGTTTTTATGAATGGAATTTATTACATTTTTATTTTAGTATGGAAATTGGCCAAATAACAGTTAGTTATTAGGGTGATCGATGAAACACTTGCATTCCATACTGTACAGTTGTCGACTATTTGGTTTCGGCTTCAGAGATTTAAAACATCATTTTGGCCAGATTTAAAATTCACTGAGGCCAACTTATTCACATCGCAAATTGGATGAACGCGGCGAAAGCCATTTCCTCCAGCTGAGTTGGCTTCTGCGAATATACCAAACGTGAATATGAAATAATGCTATCGGATCGCTTGTCGACAGGAGCGACTTGGAAAAAAAACAGCAACGGAATGAATAACCAACCATGGTACTATACAATTTTCTGACAATTCGTCAAAACTGAAAAGATATCAGAGCATCAGTCCTATGCTGAATTGAGCTGACAGATGGATTTACTGAGTCTTGGAGCTTTTTTCGGAAGAAAGCACATATATGAAAATTGGCCTAATAACCGACTGGCGATGGAATGGCACGTGAAATGACATACAGCAGGGTAGTGGACTACTTTGATTTGGCTCCACAGATTTAAAACAGAGTAACTTGGGGAAAAAGTATTAACGTAACACATTGTAGTTATAATAATAGTTAAAAAGAAAAATTGGAAGAAACAGCTCAAAGATCACCCTGTGTAACAGAAATTGGCTCAGGATTTCTATCCACCCGTTCATAAATTTTTTGAGGTGTTTCCGTCAAAGAGCACCGAAAGATTGCCCACCCATCATTCTGGCTGAGAAGGGAAAGCGGATCTGGACCAAGATGTCCCCGGCTGCTCGAGCCCCGTACATCGAACAGGCAAAAAGAGCTCGCTGCAGAGGCTACAGAACGTAGGCTAAAGGCATCAGAGGCTAAAGAACTAAACCTAGACAAAACTGAAAAATAAACAGAATTCAAAATCTAAAAAAAAAAAATCTACTCCTGCGACTTCTAACACATTGTAGGTAGTTATAATAATATTTAAAAAGAAAAATTTGAAGAAACAGCTCCCCACTCAAGTGGGCCCCACTAATAATGTGAAGTTGCGTATATTCATTGAGGCCCCCTCCTAATATCAAAAATGTGGATATAGAATATTAGAATTGCCGACGCAAGTAAATAATCACTCAAATTACTTATTTAGTCGTTTATTAAATATCTATATTATTAAGTAAATACATTCATTATTGTTAAATCCGTTTACTGGTTTATTAATTATTAAATTTATGATTTACAAAATTTATTCAATAAATTATGTATTTGAATTAAAATTATTTATTTAAATTAAATACCCACCCCCCCACCACAAATTTTGTTTATTCCATAGAAGTTTATTCATTTATTTTTATTAATTAAAGTTTTTATGAATGGAATTTATTACATTTTTATTTTAGTATGGAAATTGGCCAAATAACAGTTATTAGGGTGATCGATGAATCACTTGCATTCCATACTGTCCAGTTGTCGACTATTTGGATTCGGCTTCAGAGATTTAAAATATCATTTTGGCCAGATTTAAAATTCACTGAGGCCAACTTATTCACATCGCAAATTGGATGAACGCGGCGAAAGCCATTTCCTCCAGCTGAGTTGGCTTCTGGGAATATACCAAACGTGAATATGAAATAATACTATCGGATCGCTTGTCGACAGGAGCGACTTGGAAAAAAAACAGCAAAGGAATGAATAACCAACCATGGTACTATACAATTTTCTGACAATTCGTCAAAACTGAAAAGATATCAGAGCATCAGTCCTATGCTGAATTGAGCTGACAGATGGATTTACTGAGTCTTGGAGCTTTTTTCGGAAGAAAGCACATATATGAAAATTGGCCTAATAACCGACTGGCGATGGAATGGCACGTGAAATGACATACAGCAGGGTAGTGGACTACTTTGATTTGGCTCCACAGATTTAAAACAGAGTAACTTGGGGAAAAAGTATTAACGTAACACATTGTAGTTATAATAATAGTTAAAAAGAAAACTTTGAAGAAACAGCTCAAAGATCACCCTGTGTAACAGAAATTGGCTCAGGATTTCTATCCACCCGTTCATAAATTTTTTGAGGTGTTTCCGTCAAAGAGCACCGAAAGATTGCCCACCCATCATTCTGGCTGAGAAGGGAAAGCGGATCTGGACCAAGATGTCCCCGGCTGCTCGAGCCCCGTACATCGAACAGGCAAAAAGAGCTCGCTGCAGAGGCTACAGAACGTAGGCTAAAGGCATCAGAGGCTAAAGAACTAAACCTAGACAAAACTGAAAAATAAACAGAATTCAAAATTTAAAAAAAAAAAAATCTACTCCTGCGACTTCTAACACATTGTAGGTAGTTATAATAATATTTAAAAAGAAAAATTTGAAGAAACAGCTCCCCACTCAAGTGGGCCCCACTAATAATGTGAAGTTGCGTATATTCATTGAGGCCCCCTCCTAATATCAAAAATGTGGATATAGAATATTAGAATTGCCGACGCAAGTAAATAATCACTCAAATTACTTATTTAGTCGTTTATTAAATATCTATATTATTAAGTAAATACATTCATTATTGTTAAATCCGTTTACCGGTTTATTAATTATTAAATTTATGATTTACAAAATTTATTCAATAAATTATGTATTTGAATTAAAATTATTTATTTAAATTAAATACCCACCCCCCACCACAAATTTTGTTTATTCCATAAAAGTTTATTCATTTATTTTTATTAATTAAAGTTTTTATGAATGGAATTTATTACATTTTTATTTTAGTATGGAAATTGGCCAAATAACAGTTAGTTATTAGGGTGATCGATGAAACACTTGCATTCCATACTGTACAGTTGTCGACTATTTGGATTCGGCTTCAGAGATTTAAAACATCATTTTGGCCAGATTTAAAATTCACTGAGGCCAACTTATTCACATCGCAAATTGGATGAACGCGGCGAAAGCCATTTCCTCCAGCTGAGTTGGCTTCTGGGAATATACCAAACGTGAATATGAAATAATACTATCGGATCGCTTGTCGACAGGAGCGACTTGGAAAAAAAACAGCAAAGGAATGAATAACCAACCATGGTACTATACAATTTTCTGACAATTCGTCAAAACTGAAAAGATATCAGAGAATCAGTCCTATGCTGAATTGAGCTGACAGATGGATTTACTGAGTCTTGGAGCTTTTTTCGGAAGAAAGCACATATATGAAAATTGGCCTAATAACCGACTGGCGATGGAATGGCACGTGAAATGACATACAGCAGGGTAGTGGACTACTTTGATTTGGCTCCACAGATTTAAAACAGAGTAACTTGGGGAAAAAGTATTAACGTAACACATTGTAGTTATAATAATAGTTAAAAAGAAAACTTTGAAGAAACAGCTCAAAGATCACCCTGTGTAACAGAAATTGGCTCAGGATTTCTATCCACCCGTTCATAAATTTTTTGAGGTGTTTCCGTCAAAGAGCACCGAAAGATTGCCCACCCATCATTCTGGCTGAGAAGGGAAAGCGGATCTGGACCAAGATGTCCCCGGCTGCTCGAGCCCCGTACATCGAACAGGCAAAAAGAGCTCGCTGCAGAGGCTACAGAACGTAGGCTAAAGGCATCAGAGGCTAAAGAACTAAACCTAGACAAAACTGAAAAATAAACAGAATTCAAAATTTAAAAAAAAAAAAATCTACTCCTGCGACTTCTAACACATTGTAGGTAGTTATAATAATATTTAAAAAGAAAAATTTGAAGAAACAGCTCCCCACTCAAGTGGGCCCCACTAATAATGTGAAGTTGCGTATATTCATTGAGGCCCCCTCCTAATATCAAAAATGTGGATATAGAATATTAGAATTGCCGACGCAAGTAAATAATCACTCAAATTACTTATTTAGTCGTTTATTAAATATCTATATTATTAAGTAAATACATTCATTATTGTTAAATCCGTTTACTCGTTTATTAATTATTAAATTTATGATTTACAAAATTTATTCAATAAATTATGTATTTGAATTAAAATTATTTATTTAAATTAAATACCCACCCCCCACCACAAATTTTGTTTATTCCATAGAAGTTTATTCATTTATTTTTATTAATTAAAGTTTTTATGAATGGAATTTATTACATTTTTATTTTAGTATGGAAATTGGCCAAATAACAGTTATTAGGGTGATCGATGAATCACTTGCATTCCATACTGTCCAGTTGTCGACTATTTGGATTCGGCTTCAGAGATTTAAAATATCATTTTGGACTGGCGATGGAATGGCACGTGAAATGACATACAGCAGGGTAGGTAGTGGACTACTTTGATTTGGCTCCACAGATTTAAAACAGAGTAACTTGGGGAAAAAGTATTAACGTAACACATTGTAGTTATAATAATAGTTAAAAAGAAAAATTGGAAGAAACAGCTCAAAGATCACCCTGTGTAACAGAAATTGGCTCAGGATTTCTATCCACCCGTTCATAAATTTTTTGAGGTGTTTCCGTCAAAGAGCACCGAAAGATTGCCCACCCATCATTCTGGCTGAGAAGGGAAAGCGGATCTGGACCAAGATGTCCCCGGCTGCTCGAGCCCCGTACATCGAACAGGCAAAAAGAGCTCGCTGCAGAGGCTACAGAACGTAGGCTAAAGGCATCAGAGGCTAAAGAACTAAACCTAGACAAAACTGAAAAATAAACAGAATTCAAAATCTAAAAAAAAAAAATCTACTCCTGCGACTTCTAACACATTGTAGGTAGTTATAATAATATTTAAAAAGAAAAATTTGAAGAAACAGCTCCCCACTCAAGTGGGCCCCACTAATAATGTGAAGTTGCGTATATTCATTGAGGCCCCCTCCTAATATCAAAAATGTGGATATAGAATATTAGAATTGCCGACGCAAGTAAATAATCACTCAAATTACTTATTTAGTCGTTTATTAAATATCTATATTATTAAGTAAATACATTCATTATTGTTAAATCCGTTTACTGGTTTATTAATTATTAAATTTATGATTTACAAAATTTATTCAATAAATTATGTATTTGAATTAAAATTATTTATTTAAATTAAATACCCACCCCCCACCACAAATTTTGTTTATTCCATAGAAGTTTATTCATTTATTTTTATTAATTAAAGTTTTTATGAATGGAATTTATTACATTTTTATTTTAGTATGGAAATTGGCCAAATAACAGTTATTAGGGTGATCGATGAATCACTTGCATTCCATACTGTCCAGTTGTCGACTATTTGGATTCGGCTTCAGAGATTTAAAATATCATTTTGGCCAGATTTAAAATTCACTGAGGCCAACTTATTCACATCGCAAATTGGATGAACGCGGCGAAAGCCATTTCCTCCAGCTGAGTTGGCTTCTGCGAATATACCAAACGTGAATATGAAATAATACTATCGGATCGCTTGTCGACAGGAGCGACTTGGAAAAAAACAGCAACGGAATGAATAACCAACCATGGTACTATACAATTTTCTGACAATTCGTCAAAACTGAAAAGATATCAGAGCATCAGTCCTATGCTGAATTGAGCTGACAGATGGATTTACTGAGTCTTGGAGCTTTTTTCGGAAGAAAGCACATATATGAAAATTGGCCTAATAACCGACTGGCGATGGAATGGCACGTGAAATGACATACAGCAGGGTAGTGGACTACTTTGATTTGGCTCCACAGATTTAAAACAGAGTAACTTGGGGAAAAAGTATTAACGTAACACATTGTAGGTAGTTATAATAATATTTAAAAAGAAAAATTTGAAGAAACAGCTCCCCACTCAAGTGGGCCCCACTAATAATGTGAAGTTGCGTATATTCATTGAGGCCCCCTGCTAATATCAAAAATGTGGATATAGAATATTAGAATTGCCGACGCAAGTAAATATTCACTCCAATTACTTATTTAGTCGTTTATTAAATATCTATATTATTTAGTAAATACATTCATTATTGTTAAATCCGTTTACTGGTTTATTAATTATTAAATTTATGATTTACAAAATTTATTCAATAAATTATGTATTTGAATTAAAATTATTTATTTAAATTAAATACCCACCCCCACCACAAATTTTGTTTATTCCATAAAAGTTTATTCATTTATTTTTATTAATTAAAGTTTTTATGAATTGAATTTATTACATTTTTATTTTAGTATGGAAATTGGCCAAATAACAGTTAGTTATTAGGGTGATCGATGAAACACTTGCATTCCATACTGTACAGTTGTCGACTATTTGGATTCGGCTTCAGAGATTTAAAACATCATTTTGGCCAGATTTAAAATTCACTGAGGCCAACTTATTCACATCGCAAATTGGATGAACGCGGCGAAAGCCATTTCCTCCAGCTGAGTTGGCTTCTGGGAATATACCAAACGTGAATATGAAATAATACTATCGGATCGCTTGTCGACAGGAGCGACTTGGAAAAAAAACAGCAAAGGAATGAATAACCAACCATGGTACTATACAATTTTCTGACAATTCGTCAAAACTGAAAAGATATCAGAGAATCAGTCCTATGCTGAATTGAGCTGACAGATGGATTTACTGAGTCTTGGAGCTTTTTTCGGAAGAAAGCACATATATGAAAATTGGCCTAATAACCGACTGGCGATGGAATGGCACGTGAAATGACATACAGCAGGGTAGTGGACTACTTTGATTTGGCTCCACAGATTTAAAACAGAGTAACTTGGGGAAAAAGTATTAACGTAACACATTGTAGTTATAATAATAGTTAAAAAGAAAACTTTGAAGAAACAGCTCAAAGATCACCCTGTGTAACAGAAATTGGCTCAGGATTTCTATCCACCCGTTCATAAATTTTTTGAGGTGTTTCCGTCAAAGAGCACCGAAAGATTGCCCACCCATCATTCTGGCTGAGAAGGGAAAGCGGATCTGGACCAAGATGTCCCCGGCTGCTCGAGCCCCGTACATCGAACAGGCAAAAAGAGCTCGCTGCAGAGGCTACAGAACGTAGGCTAAAGGCATCAGAGGCTAAAGAACTAAACCTAGACAAAACTGAAAAATAAACAGAATTCAAAATTTTAAAAAAAAAAAAAATCTACTCCTGCGACTTCTAACACATTGTAGGTAGTTATAATAATATTTAAAAAGAAAAATTTGAAGAAACAGCTCCCCACTCAAGTGGGCCCCACTAATAATGTGAAGTTGCGTATATTCATTGAGGCCCCCTCCTAATATCAAAAATGTGGATATAGAATATTAGAATTGCCGACGCAAGTAAATAATCACTCAAATTACTTATTTAGTCGTTTATTAAATATCTATATTATTAAGTAAATACATTAATTATTGTTAAATCCGTTTACTGGTTTATTAATTATTAAATTTATGATTTACAAAATTTATTCAATAAATTATGTATTTGAATTAAAATTATTTATTTAAATTAAATACCCACCCCCCACCACAAATTTTGTTTATTCCATAGAAGTTTATTCATTTATTTTTATTAATTAAAGTTTTTATGAATGGAATTTATTACATTTTTATTTTAGTATGGAAATTGGCCAAATAACAGTTAGTTATTAGGGTGATCGATGAAACACTTGCATTCCATACTGTACAGTTGACGACTATTTGGTTTCGGCTTCAGAGATTTAAAACATCATTTTGGCCAGATTTAAAATTCACTGAGGCCAACTTATTCACATCGCAAATTGGATGAACGCGGCGAAAGCCATTTCCTCCAGCTGAGTTGGCTTCTGCGAATATACCAAACGTGAATATGAAATAATACTATCGGATCGCTTGTCGACAGGAGCGACTTGGAAAAAAAACAGCAACGGAATGAATAACCAACCATGGTACTATACAATTTTCTGACAATTCGTCAAAACTGAAAAGATATCAGAGCATCAGTCCTATGCTGAATTGAGCTGACAGATGGATTTACTGAGTCTTGGAGCTTTTTTCGGAAGAAAGCACATATATGAAAATTGGCCTAATAACCGACTGGCGATGGAATGGCACGTGAAATGACATACAGCAGGGTAGTGGACTACTTTGATTTGGCTCCACAGATTTAAAACAGAGTAACTTGGGGAAAAAGTATTAACGTAACACATTGTAGTTATAATAATAGTTAAAAAGAAAAATTGGAAGAAACAGCTCAAAGATCACCCTGTGTAACAGAAATTGGCTCAGGATTTCTATCCACCCGTTCATAAATTTTTTGAGGTGTTTCCGTCAAAGAGCACCGAAAGATTGCCCACCCATCATTCTGGCTGAGAAGGGAAAGCGGATCTGGACCAAGATGTCCCCGGCTGCTCGAGCCCCGTACATCGAACAGGCAAAAAGAGCTCGCTGCAGAGGCTACAGAACGTAGGCTAAAGGCATCAGAGGCTAAAGAACTAAACCTAGACAAAACTGAAAAATAAACAGAATTCAAAATCTAAAAAAAAAAAATCTACTCCTGCGACTTCTAACACATTGTAGGTAGTTATAATAATATTTAAAAAGAAAAATTTGAAGAAACAGCTCCCCACTCAAGTGGGCCCCACTAATAATGTGAAGTTGCGTATATTCATTGAGGCCCCCTCCTAATATCAAAAATGTGGATATAGAATATTAGAATTGCCGACGCAAGTAAATAATCACTCAAATTACTTATTTAGTCGTTTATTAAATATCTATATTATTAAGTAAATACATTCATTATTGTTAAATCCGTTTACTGGTTTATTAATTATTAAATTTATGATTTACAAAATTTATTCAATAAATTATGTATTTGAATTAAAATTATTTATTTAAATTAAATACCCACCCCCCACCACAAATTTTGTTTATTCCATAGAAGATTATTCATTTATTTTTATTAATTAAAGTTTTTATGAATTGAATTTATTACATTTTTATTTTAGTATGGAAATTGGCCAAATAACAGTTAGTTATTAGGGTGATCGATGAAACACTTGCATTCCATACTGTACAGTTGTCGACTATTTGGATTCGGCTTCAGAGATTTAAAACATCATTTTGGCCAGATTTAAAATTCACTGAGGCCAACTTATTCACATCGCAAATTGGATGAACGCGGCGAAAGCCATTTCCTCCAGCTGAGTTGGCTTCTGCGAATATACCAAACGTGAATATGAAATAATACTATCGGATCGATTGTCGACAGGAGCGACTTGGAAAAAAACAGCAACGTAATGAATAACCAACCATGGTACTATACAATTTTCTGACAATTCTTCATAAGTGAAAAGATATCTGAGCATCAGTCCTATGCTGAATTGAGCTGACAGATGGGTTTACTGAGTGTCAGAGCTTTTTTCGGAAGACAGCACATATGAAAATTGGCCTAATAACCGACTGGCGATGGAATGGCACGTGAAATGACATACAGCAGGGTAGTGGACTACTTTGATTTGGCTCCACAGATTTAAAACAGAGTAACTTGGGGAAAAAGTATTAACGTAACACATTGTAGGTAGTTATAATAATATTTAAAAAGAAAAATTTGAAGAAACAGCTCCCCACTCAAGTGGGCCCCACTAATAATGTGAAGTTGCGTATATTCATTGAGGCTCCCTGCTAATATCAAAAATGTGGATATAGAATATTAGAATTGCCGACGCAAGTAAATATTCACTCCAATTACTTATTTAGTCGTTTATTAAATATCTATATTATTTAGTAAATACATTAATTATTGTTAAATCCGTTTACTGGTTTATTAATTATTAAATTTATGATTTACAAAATTTATTCAATAAATTATGTATTTGAATTAAAATTATTTATTTAAATTAAATACCCACCCCCACCACAAATTTTGTTTATTCCATAAAAGTTTATTCATTTATTTTTATTAATTAAAGTTTTTATGAATTGAATTTATTACATTTTTATTTTAGTATGGAAATTGGCCAAATAACAGTTAGTTATTAGGGTGATCGATGAAACACTTGCATTCCATACTGTACAGTTGTCGACTATTTGGATTCGGCTTCAGAGATTTAAAACATCATTTTGGCCAGATTTAAAATTCACTGAGGCCAACTTATTCACATCGCAAATTGGATGAACGCGGCGAAAGCCATTTCCTCCAGCTGAGTTGGCTTCTGGGAATATACCAAACGTGAATATGAAATAATACTATCGGATCGCTTGTCGACAGGAGCGACTTGGAAAAAAAACAGCAAAGGAATGAATAACCAACCATGGTACTATACAATTTTCTGACAATTCGTCAAAACTGAAAAGATATCAGAGAATCAGTCCTATGCTGAATTGAGCTGACAGATGGATTTACTGAGTCTTGGAGCTTTTTTCGGAAGAAAGCACATATATGAAAATTGGCCTAATAACCGACTGGCGATGGAATGGCACGTGAAATGACATACAGCAGGGTAGTGGACTACTTTGATTTGGCTCCACAGATTTAAAACAGAGTAACTTGGGGAAAAAGTATTAACGTAACACATTGTAGTTATAATAATAGTTAAAAAGAAAAATTTGAAGAAACAGCTCAAAGATCACCCTGTGTAACAGAAATTGGCTCAGGATTTCTATCCACCCGTTCATAAATTTTTTGAGGTGTTTCCGTCAAAGAGCACCGAAAGATTGCCCACCCATCATTCTGGCTGAGAAGGGAAAGCGGATCTGGACCAAGATGTCCCCGGCTGCTCGAGCCCCGTACATCGAACAGGCAAAAAGAGCTCGCTGCAGAGGCTACAGAACGTAGGCTAAAGGCATCAGAGGCTAAAGAACTAAACCTAGACAAAACTGAAAAATAAACAGAATTCAAAATTTAAAAAAAAAAAAAATCTACTCCTGCGACTTCTAACACATTGTAGGTAGTTATAATAATATTTAAAAAGAAAAATTTGAAGAAACAGCTCCCCACTCAAGTGGGCCCCACTAATAATGTGAAGTTGCGTATATTCATTGAGGCCCCCTCCTAATATCAAAAATGTGGATATAGAATATTAGAATTGCCGACGCAAGTAAATAATCACTCAAATTACTTATTTAGTCGTTTATTAAATATCTATATTATTAAGTAAATACATTCATTATTGTTAAATCCGTTTACTGGTTTATTAATTATTAAATTTATGATTTACAAAATTTATTCAATAAATTATGTATTTGAATTAAAATTATTTATTTAAATTAAATACCCACCCCCCACCACAAATTTTGTTTATTCCATAGAAGTTTATTCATTTATTTTTATTAATTAAAGTTTTTATGAATGGAATTTATTACATTTTTATTTTAGTATGGAAATTGGCCAAATAACAGTTAGTTATTAGGGTGATCGATGAAACACTTGCATTCCATACTGTACAGTTGTCGACTATTTGGTTTCGGCTTCAGAGATTTAAAACATCATTTTGGCCAGATTTAAAATTCACTGAGGCCAACTTATTCACATCGCAAATTGGATGAACGCGGCGAAAGCCATTTCCTCCAGCTGAGTTGGCTTCTGCGAATATACCAAACGTGAATATGAAATAATGCTATCGGATCGCTTGTCGACAGGAGCGACTTGGAAAAAAAACAGCAACGGAATGAATAACCAACCATGGTACTATACAATTTTCTGACAATTCGTCAAAACTGAAAAGATATCAGAGCATCAGTCCTATGCTGAATTGAGCTGACAGATGGATTTACTGAGTCTTGGAGCTTTTTTCGGAAGAAAGCACATATATGAAAATTGGCCTAATAACCGACTGGCGATGGAATGGCACGTGAAATGACATACAGCAGGGTAGTGGACTACTTTGATTTGGCTCCACAGATTTAAAACAGAGTAACTTGGGGAAAAAGTATTAACGTAACACATTGTAGTTATAATAATAGTTAAAAAGAAAAATTGGAAGAAACAGCTCAAAGATCACCCTGTGTAACAGAAATTGGCTCAGGATTTCTATCCACCCGTTCATAAATTTTTTGAGGTGTTTCCGTCAAAGAGCACCGAAAGATTGCCCACCCATCATTCTGGCTGAGAAGGGAAAGCGGATCTGGACCAAGATGTCCCCGGCTGCTCGAGCCCCGTACATCGAACAGGCAAAAAGAGCTCGCTGCAGAGGCTACAGAACGTAGGCTAAAGGCATCAGAGGCTAAAGAACTAAACCTAGACAAAACTGAAAAATAAACAGAATTCAAAATCTAAAAAAAAAAAATCTACTCCTGCGACTTCTAACACATTGTAGGTAGTTATAATAATATTTAAAAAGAAAAATTTGAAGAAACAGCTCCCCACTCAAGTGGGCCCCACTAATAATGTGAAGTTGCGTATATTCATTGAGGCCCCCTCCTAATATCAAAAATGTGGATATAGAATATTAGAATTGCCGACGCAAGTAAATAATCACTCAAATTACTTATTTAGTCGTTTATTAAATATCTATATTATTAAGTAAATACATTCATTATTGTTAAATCCGTTTACTGGTTTATTAATTATTAAATTTATGATTTACAAAATTTATTCAATAAATTATGTATTTGAATTAAAATTATTTATTTAAATTAAATACCCACCCCCCCACCACAAATTTTGTTTATTCCATAGAAGTTTATTCATTTATTTTTATTAATTAAAGTTTTTATGAATGGAATTTATTACATTTTTATTTTAGTATGGAAATTGGCCAAATAACAGTTATTAGGGTGATCGATGAATCACTTGCATTCCATACTGTCCAGTTGTCGACTATTTGGATTCGGCTTCAGAGATTTAAAATATCATTTTGGCCAGATTTAAAATTCACTGAGGCCAACTTATTCACATCGCAAATTGGATGAACGCGGCGAAAGCCATTTCCTCCAGCTGAGTTGGCTTCTGGGAATATACCAAACGTGAATATGAAATAATACTATCGGATCGCTTGTCGACAGGAGCGACTTGGAAAAAAAACAGCAAAGGAATGAATAACCAACCATGGTACTATACAATTTTCTGACAATTCGTCAAAACTGAAAAGATATCAGAGCATCAGTCCTATGCTGAATTGAGCTGACAGATGGATTTACTGAGTCTTGGAGCTTTTTTCGGAAGAAAGCACATATATGAAAATTGGCCTAATAACCGACTGGCGATGGAATGGCACGTGAAATGACATACAGCAGGGTAGTGGACTACTTTGATTTGGCTCCACAGATTTAAAACAGAGTAACTTGGGGAAAAAGTATTAACGTAACACATTGTAGTTATAATAATAGTTAAAAAGAAAACTTTGAAGAAACAGCTCAAAGATCACCCTGTGTAACAGAAATTGGCTCAGGATTTCTATCCACCCGTTCATAAATTTTTTGAGGTGTTTCCGTCAAAGAGCACCGAAAGATTGCCCACCCATCATTCTGGCTGAGAAGGGAAAGCGGATCTGGACCAAGATGTCCCCGGCTGCTCGAGCCCCGTACATCGAACAGGCAAAAAGAGCTCGCTGCAGAGGCTACAGAACGTAGGCTAAAGGCATCAGAGGCTAAAGAACTAAACCTAGACAAAACTGAAAAATAAACAGAATTCAAAATTTAAAAAAAAAAAAATCTACTCCTGCGACTTCTAACACATTGTAGGTAGTTATAATAATATTTAAAAAGAAAAATTTGAAGAAACAGCTCCCCACTCAAGTGGGCCCCACTAATAATGTGAAGTTGCGTATATTCATTGAGGCCCCCTCCTAATATCAAAAATGTGGATATAGAATATTAGAATTGCCGACGCAAGTAAATAATCACTCAAATTACTTATTTAGTCGTTTATTAAATATCTATATTATTAAGTAAATACATTCATTATTGTTAAATCCGTTTACTCGTTTATTAATTATTAAATTTATGATTTACAAAATTTATTCAATAAATTATGTATTTGAATTAAAATTATTTATTTAAATTAAATACCCACCCCCCACCACAAATTTTGTTTATTCCATAGAAGTTTATTCATTTATTTTTATTAATTAAAGTTTTTATGAATGGAATTTATTACATTTTTATTTTAGTATGGAAATTGGCCAAATAACAGTTAGTTATTAGGGTGATCGATGAAACACTTGCATTCCATACTGTACAGTTGTCGACTATTTGGTTTCGGCTTCAGAGATTTAAAACATCATTTTGGCCAGATTTAAAATTCACTGAGGCCAACTTATTCACATCGCAAATTGGATGAACGCGGCGAAAGCCATTTCCTCCAGCTGAGTTGGCTTCTGCGAATATACCAAACGTGAATATGAAATAATGCTATCGGATCGCTTGTCGACAGGAGCGACTTGGAAAAAAAACAGCAACGGAATGAATAACCAACCATGGTACTATACAATTTTCTGACAATTCGTCAAAACTGAAAAGATATCAGAGCATCAGTCCTATGCTGAATTGAGCTGACAGATGGATTTACTGAGTCTTGGAGTTCTTTTCAGAAGAAAGCACATATATGAAAATTGGCCTAATAACCGACTGGCGATGGAATGGCACGTGAAATGACATACAGCAGGGTAGTGGACTACTTTGATTTGGCTCCACAGATTTAAAACAGAGTAACTTGGGGAAAAAGTATTAACGTAACACATTGTAGTTATAATAATAGTTAAAAAGAAAAATTTGAAGAAACAGCTCAAAGATCACCCTGTGTAACAGAAATTGGCTCAGGATTTCTATCCACCCGTTCATAAATTTTTTGAGGTGTTTCCGTCAAAGAGCACCGAAAGATTGCCCACCCATCATTCTGGCTGAGAAGGGAAAGCGGATCTGGACCAAGATGTCCCCGGCTGCTCGAGCCCCGTACATCGAACAGGCAAAAAGAGCTCGCTGCAGAGGCTACAGAACGTAGGCTAAAGGCATCAGAGGCTAAAGAACTAAACCTAGACAAAACTGAAAAATAAACAGAATTCAAAATTTAAAAAAAAAAAAAATCTACTCCTGCGACTTCTAACACATTGTAGGTAGTTATAGTAATATTTAAAAAGAAAAATTTGAAGAAACAGCTCCCCACTCAAGTGGGCCCCACTAATAATGTGAAGTTGCGTATATTCATTGAGGCCCCCTCCTAATATCAAAAATGTGGATATAGAATATTAGAATTGCCGACGCAAGTAAATAATCACTCAAATTACTTATTTAGTCGTTTATTAAATATCTATATTATTAAGTAAATACATTCATTATTGTTAAATCCGTTTACTGGTTTATTAATTATTAAATTTATGATTTACAAAATTTATTCAATAAATTATGTATTTGAATTAAAATTATTTATTTAAATTAAATACCCACCCCCCACCACAAATTTTGTTTATTCCATAGAAGTTTATTCATTTATTTTTATTAATTAAAGTTTTTATGAATGGAATTTATTACATTTTTATTTTAGTATGGAAATTGGCCAAATAACAGTTAGTTATTAGGGTGATCGATGAAACACTTGCATTCCATACTGTACAGTTGTCGACTATTTGGTTTCGGCTTCAGAGATTTAAAACATCATTTTGGCCAGATTTAAAATTCACTGAGGCCAACTTATTCACATCGCAAATTGGATGAACGCGGCGAAAGCCATTTCCTCCAGCTGAGTTGGCTTCTGCGAATATACCAAACGTGAATATGAAATAATGCTATCGGATCGCTTGTCGACAGGAGCGACTTGGAAAAAAAACAGCAACGGAATGAATAACCAACCATGGTACTATACAATTTTCTGACAATTCGTCAAAACTGAAAAGATATCAGAGCATCAGTCCTATGCTGAATTGAGCTGGCAGATGGATTTACTGAGTCTTGGAGCTTTTTTCGGAAGAAAGCACATATATGAAAATTGGCCTAATAACCGACTGGCGATGGAATGGCACGTGAAATGACATACAGCAGGGTAGTGGACTACTTTGATTTGGCTCCACAGATTTAAAACAGAGTAACTTGGGGAAAAAGTATTAACGTAACACATTGTAGTTATAATAATAGTTAAAAAGAAAAATTGGAAGAAACAGCTCAAAGATCACCCTGTGTAACAGAAATTGGCTCAGGATTTCTATCCACCCGTTCATAAATTTTTTGAGGTGTTTCCGTCAAAGAGCACCGAAAGATTGCCCACCCATCATTCTGGCTGAGAAGGGAAAGCGGATCTGGACCAAGATGTCCCCGGCTGCTCGAGCCCCGTACATCGAACAGGCAAAAAGAGCTCGCTGCAGAGGCTACAGAACGTAGGCTAAAGGCATCAGAGGCTAAAGAACTAAACCTAGACAAAACTGAAAAATAAACAGAATTCAAAATCTAAAAAAAAAAAATCTACTCCTGCGACTTCTAACACATTGTAGGTAGTTATAATAATATTTAAAAAGAAAAATTTGAAGAAACAGCTCCCCACTCAAGTGGGCCCCACTAATAATGTGAAGTTGCGTATATTCATTGAGGCCCCCTCCTAATATCAAAAATGTGGATATAGAATATTAGAATTGCCGACGCAAGTAAATAATCACTCAAATTACTTATTTAGTCGTTTATTAAATATCTATATTATTAAGTAAATACATTCATTATTGTTAAATCCGTTTACTGGTTTATTAATTATTAAATTTATGATTTACAAAATTTATTCAATAAATTATGTATTTGAATTAAAATTATTTATTTAAATTAAATACCCACCCCCCACCACAAATTTTGTTTATTCCATAGAAGATTATTCATTTATTTTTATTAATTAAAGTTTTTATGAATTGAATTTATTACATTTTTATTTTAGTATGGAAATTGGCCAAATAACAGTTAGTTATTAGGGTGATCGATGAAACACTTGCATTCCATACTGTACAGTTGTCGACTATTTGGATTCGGCTTCAGAGATTTAAAACATCATTTTGGCCAGATTTAAAATTCACTGAGGCCAACTTATTCACATCGCAAATTGGATGAACGCGGCGAAAGCCATTTCCTCCAGCTGAGTTGGCTTCTGCGAATATACCAAACGTGAATATGAAATAATACTATCGGATCGATTGTCGACAGGAGCGACTTGGAAAAAAACAGCAACGTAATGAATAACCAACCATGGTACTATACAATTTTCTGACAATTCTTCATAAGTGAAAAGATATCTGAGCATCAGTCCTATGCTGAATTGAGCTGACAGATGGGTTTACTGAGTGTCAGAGCTTTTTTCGGAAGACAGCACATATGAAAATTGGCCTAATAACCGACTGGCGATGGAATGGCACGTGAAATGACATACAGCAGGGTAGTGGACTACTTTGATTTGGCTCCACAGATTTAAAACAGAGTAACTTGGGGAAAAAGTATTAACGTAACACATTGTAGGTAGTTATAATAATATTTAAAAAGAAAAATTTGAAGAAACAGCTCCCCACTCAAGTGGGCCCCACTAATAATGTGAAGTTGCGTATATTCATTGAGGCTCCCTGCTAATATCAAAAATGTGGATATAGAATATTAGAATTGCCGACGCAAGTAAATATTCACTCCAATTACTTATTTAGTCGTTTATTAAATATCTATATTATTTAGTAAATACATTAATTATTGTTAAATCCGTTTACTGGTTTATTAATTATTAAATTTATGATTTACAAAATTTATTCAATAAATTATGTATTTGAATTAAAATTATTTATTTAAATTAAATACCCACCCCCACCACAAATTTTGTTTATTCCATAAAAGTTTATTCATTTATTTTTATTAATTAAAGTTTTTATGAATTGAATTTATTACATTTTTATTTTAGTATGGAAATTGGCCAAATAACAGTTAGTTATTAGGGTGATCGATGAAACACTTGCATTCCATACTGTACAGTTGTCGACTATTTGGATTCGGCTTCAGAGATTTAAAACATCATTTTGGCCAGATTTAAAATTCACTGAGGCCAACTTATTCACATCGCAAATTGGATGAACGCGGCGAAAGCCATTTCCTCCAGCTGAGTTGGCTTCTGGGAATATACCAAACGTGAATATGAAATAATACTATCGGATCGCTTGTCGACAGGAGCGACTTGGAAAAAAAACAGCAAAGGAATGAATAACCAACCATGGTACTATACAATTTTCTGACAATTCGTCAAAACTGAAAAGATATCAGAGAATCAGTCCTATGCTGAATTGAGCTGACAGATGGATTTACTGAGTCTTGGAGCTTTTTTCGGAAGAAAGCACATATATGAAAATTGGCCTAATAACCGACTGGCGATGGAATGGCACGTGAAATGACATACAGCAGGGTAGTGGACTACTTTGATTTGGCTCCACAGATTTAAAACAGAGTAACTTGGGGAAAAAGTATTAACGTAACACATTGTAGTTATAATAATAGTTAAAAAGAAAAATTTGAAGAAACAGCTCAAAGATCACCCTGTGTAACAGAAATTGGCTCAGGATTTCTATCCACCCGTTCATAAATTTTTTGAGGTGTTTCCGTCAAAGAGCACCGAAAGATTGCCCACCCATCATTCTGGCTGAGAAGGGAAAGCGGATCTGGACCAAGATGTCCCCGGCTGCTCGAGCCCCGTACATCGAACAGGCAAAAAGAGCTCGCTGCAGAGGCTACAGAACGTAGGCTAAAGGCATCAGAGGCTAA
The DNA here is from genome assembly GCA_954871275.1 of Leptopterna dolabrata. Lineage (NCBI taxonomy): Eukaryota > Metazoa > Arthropoda > Insecta > Hemiptera > Miridae > Leptopterna > Leptopterna dolabrata. Next base: position 68,193 of record CATPAC010000065.1, on the reverse strand, counting down.
AGAACTAAACCTAGACAAAACTGAAAAATAAACAGAATTCAAAATTTAAAAAAAAAAAAAATCTACTCCTGCGACTTCTAACACATTGTAGGTAGTTATAATAATATTTAAAAAGAAAAATTTGAAGAAACAGCTCCCCACTCAAGTGGGCCCCACTAATAATGTGAAGTTGCGTATATTCATTGAGGCCCCCTCCTAATATCAAAAATGTGGATATAGAATATTAGAATTGCCGACGCAAGTAAATAATCACTCAAATTACTTATTTAGTCGTTTATTAAATATCTATATTATTAAGTAAATACATTCATTATTGTTAAATCCGTTTACTGGTTTATTAATTATTAAATTTATGATTTACAAAATTTATTCAATAAATTATGTATTTGAATTAAAATTATTTATTTAAATTAAATACCCACCCCCCACCACAAATTTTGTTTATTCCATAGAAGTTTATTCATTTATTTTTATTAATTAAAGTTTTTATGAATGGAATTTATTACATTTTTATTTTAGTATGGAAATTGGCCAAATAACAGTTAGTTATTAGGGTGATCGATGAAACACTTGCATTCCATACTGTACAGTTGTCGACTATTTGGTTTCGGCTTCAGAGATTTAAAACATCATTTTGGCCAGATTTAAAATTCACTGAGGCCAACTTATTCACATCGCAAATTGGATGAACGCGGCGAAAGCCATTTCCTCCAGCTGAGTTGGCTTCTGCGAATATACCAAACGTGAATATGAAATAATGCTATCGGATCGCTTGTCGACAGGAGCGACTTGGAAAAAAAACAGCAACGGAATGAATAACCAACCATGGTACTATACAATTTTCTGACAATTCGTCAAAACTGAAAAGATATCAGAGCATCAGTCCTATGCTGAATTGAGCTGACAGATGGATTTACTGAGTCTTGGAGCTTTTTTCGGAAGAAAGCACATATATGAAAATTGGCCTAATAACCGACTGGCGATGGAATGGCACGTGAAATGACATACAGCAGGGTAGTGGACTACTTTGATTTGGCTCCACAGATTTAAAACAGAGTAACTTGGGGAAAAAGTATTAACGTAACACATTGTAGTTATAATAATAGTTAAAAAGAAAAATTGGAAGAAACAGCTCAAAGATCACCCTGTGTAACAGAAATTGGCTCAGGATTTCTATCCACCCGTTCATAAATTTTTTGAGGTGTTTCCGTCAAAGAGCACCGAAAGATTGCCCACCCATCATTCTGGCTGAGAAGGGAAAGCGGATCTGGACCAAGATGTCCCCGGCTGCTCGAGCCCCGTACATCGAACAGGCAAAAAGAGCTCGCTGCAGAGGCTACAGAACGTAGGCTAAAGGCATCAGAGGCTAAAGAACTAAACCTAGACAAAACTGAAAAATAAACAGAATTCAAAATCTAAAAAAAAAAAATCTACTCCTGCGACTTCTAACACATTGTAGGTAGTTATAATAATATTTAAAAAGAAAAATTTGAAGAAACAGCTCCCCACTCAAGTGGGCCCCACTAATAATGTGAAGTTGCGTATATTCATTGAGGCCCCCTCCTAATATCAAAAATGTGGATATAGAATATTAGAATTGCCGACGCAAGTAAATAATCACTCAAATTACTTATTTAGTCGTTTATTAAATATCTATATTATTAAGTAAATACATTCATTATTGTTAAATCCGTTTACTGGTTTATTAATTATTAAATTTATGATTTACAAAATTTATTCAATAAATTATGTATTTGAATTAAAATTATTTATTTAAATTAAATACCCACCCCCCACCACAAATTTTGTTTATTCCATAGAAGTTTATTCATTTATTTTTATTAATTAAAGTTTTTATGAATGGAATTTATTACATTTTTATTTTAGTATGGAAATTGGCCAAATAACAGTTATTAGGGTGATCGATGAATCACTTGCATTCCATACTGTCCAGTTGTCGACTATTTGGATTCGGCTTCAGAGATTTAAAATATCATTTTGGCCAGATTTAAAATTCACTGAGGCCAACTTATTCACATCGCAAATTGGATGAACGCGGCGAAAGCCATTTCCTCCAGCTGAGTTGGCTTCTGCGAATATACCAAACGTGAATATGAAATAATACTATCGGATCGCTTGTCGACAGGAGCGACTTGGAAAAAAACAGCAACGGAATGAATAACCAACCATGGTACTATACAATTTTCTGACAATTCGTCAAAACTGAAAAGATATCAGAGCATCAGTCCTATGCTGAATTGAGCTGACAGATGGATTTACTGAGTCTTGGAGCTTTTTTCGGAAGAAAGCACATATATGAAAATTGGCCTAATAACCGACTGGCGATGGAATGGCACGTGAAATGACATACAGCAGGGTAGTGGACTACTTTGATTTGGCTCCACAGATTTAAAACAGAGTAACTTGGGGAAAAAGTATTAACGTAACACATTGTAGGTAGTTATAATAATATTTAAAAAGAAAAATTTGAAGAAACAGCTCCCCACTCAAGTGGGCCCCACTAATAATGTGAAGTTGCGTATATTCATTGAGGCCCCCTGCTAATATCAAAAAACCAGTCATGCAGCATGACTTAATGAGCGAATTTTCAAAGAAATATTCGAATTAATGGCTATGGTTTTGAATAAAGGAAAACTTCGGTCTAAAATTTGGTTTTCTATGTATATTCTCTTCGTATTTATTTTAATTTGTACGTTTTGTCCATCCTGATTCTACCGTTTGTTTATTACGTAATTGTACTAAGTGCTTATTTATTTGACCGCTGTGGGTAAATTCAAGGAGTTGTACTAATCGTTTGCCTCCCCCTTTTTTGCTTCGAACTCTCGTCTTCAATTAATACTTCTCACATATTTCAATCTGACCACTCTAAGGGGGTGGGGGGGGGGGGTAAGAGTTTAAAGATTATCCTAGTTTTGGGTAATTTTTGCGCACTTTAAATGCTCTAATTTAAGAACGGATTTAGATATCTAAAATCCGATTTCACTATCGTGTTCAGCGTGCAAAAACCTTTAAAATGAGGGGTCACTTGTTAGAAAATAACATTTTGGGGATTTTTGGGTAATTTTTGCGCACTTTAAATGCTCTAATTTGAGAACGGATCAAGATATCTAAAATCCGATTCCACCATCGTGTTCAGCGTGCAAAAACCTTTAAAATGAGGGGTCACTTGTTGGAAAATAACATTTTGGGGATTTTTGGGTAATTTTTGCGCACTTTAAATGCTCTAATTTGAGAACGGATCAAGATATCTAAAATCCGATTCCACCATCGTGTTCAGCGTGCAAAAACCTTTAAAATGAGGGGTCACTTGTTAGAAAATAACATTTTGGGGATTTTTGGGTAATTATTGCGCACTTTAAATGCTCTAATTTGAGAACGGATCAAGATATCTAAAATCCGATTCCACCATCGTGTTCAGCGTGCAAAAACCTTTAAAATGAGGGGTCACTTGTTGGAAAATAACATTTTGGGGATTTTTGGGTAATTTTTGCGCACTTTAAATGCGCCAAAACCCTCCTTAGAGTAGGCCAATTTCGCCCATCTTCGAAGTTATAATAATAGTTAAAAAGAAAACTTTGAAGAAACAGCTCAAAGATCACCCTGTGTAACAGAAATTGGCTCAGGATTTCTATCCACCCGTTCATAAATTTTTTGAGGTGTTTCCGTCAAAGAGCACCGAAAGATTGCCCACCCATCATTCTGGCTGAGAAGGGAAAGCGGATCTGGACCAAGATGTCCCCGGCTGCTCGAGCCCCGTACATCGAACAGGCAAAAAGAGCTCGCTGCAGAGGCTACAGAACGTAGGCTAAAGGCATCAGAGGCTAAAGAACTAAACCTAGACAAAACTGAAAAATAAACAGAATTCAAAATCTAAAAAAAAAAAATCTACTCCTGCGACTTCCAACACATTGTAGGTAGTTATAATAATATTTAAAAAGAAAAATTTGAAGAAACAGCTCCCCACTCAAGTGGGCCCCACTAATAATGTGAAGTTGCGTATATTCATTGAGGCCCCCTCCTAATATCAAAAATGTGGATATAGAATATTAGAATTGCCGACGCAAGTAAATAATCACTCAAATTACTTATTTAGTCGTTTATTAAATATCTATATTATTAAGTAAATACATTCATTATTGTTAAATCCGTTTACTCGTTTATTAATTATTAAATTTATGATTTACAAAATTTATTCAATAAATTATGTATTTGAATTAAAATTATTTATTTAAATTAAATACCCACCCCCCCACCACAAATTTTGTTTATTCCATAGAAGTTTATTCATTTATTTTTATTAATTAAAGTTTTTATGAATGGAATTTATTACATTTTTATTTTAGTATGGAAATTGGCCAAATAACAGTTAGTTATTAGGGTGATCGATGAAACACTTGCATTCCATACTGTACAGTTGTCGACTATTTGGTTTCGGCTTCAGAGATTTAAAACATCATTTTGGCCAGATTTAAAATTCACTGAGGCCAACTTATTCACATCGCAAATTGGATGAACGCGGCGAAAGCCATTTCCTCCAGCTGAGTTGGCTTCTGCGAATATACCAAACGTGAATATGAAATAATGCTATCGGATCGCTTGTCGACAGGAGCGACTTGGAAAAAAAACAGCAACGGAATGAATAACCAACCATGGTACTATACAATTTTCTGACAATTCGTCAAAACTGAAAAGATATCAGAGCATCAGTCCTATGCTGAATTGAGCTGACAGATGGATTTACTGAGTCTTGGAGTTCTTTTCAGAAGAAAGCACATATATGAAAATTGGCCTAATAACCGACTGGCGATGGAATGGCACGTGAAATGACATACAGCAGGGTAGTGGACTACTTTGATTTGGCTCCACAGATTTAAAACAGAGTAACTTGGGGAAAAAGTATTAACGTAACACATTGTAGTTATAATAATAGTTAAAAAGAAAAATTTGAAGAAACAGCTCAAAGATCACCCTGTGTAACAGAAATTGGCTCAGGATTTCTATCCACCCGTTCATAAATTTTTTGAGGTGTTTCCGTCAAAGAGCACCGAAAGATTGCCCACCCATCATTCTGGCTGAGAAGGGAAAGCGGATCTGGACCAAGATGTCCCCGGCTGCTCGAGCCCCGTACATCGAACAGGCAAAAAGAGCTCGCTGCAGAGGCTACAGAACGTAGGCTAAAGGCATCAGAGGCTAAAGAACTAAACCTAGACAAAACTGAAAAATAAACAGAATTCAAAATTTAAAAAAAAAAAAAAATCTACTCCTGCGACTTCTAACACATTGTAGGTAGTTATAATAATATTTAAAAAGAAAAATTTGAAGAAACAGCTCCCCACTCAAGTGGGCCCCACTAATAATGTGAAGTTGCGTATATTCATTGAGGCCCCCTCCTAATATCAAAAATGTGGATATAGAATATTAGAATTGCCGACGCAAGTAAATAATCACTCAAATTACTTATTTAGTCGTTTATTAAATATCTATATTATTAAGTAAATACATTCATTATTGTTAAATCCGTTTACTGGTTTATTAATTATTAAATTTATGATTTACAAAATTTATTCAATAAATTATGTATTTGAATTAAAATTATTTATTTAAATTAAATACCCACCCCCCACCACAAATTTTGTTTATTCCATAGAAGTTTATTCATTTATTTTTATTAATTAAAGTTTTTATGAATGGAATTTATTACATTTTTATTTTAGTATGGAAATTGGCCAAATAACAGTTAGTTATTAGGGTGATCGATGAAACACTTGCATTCCATACTGTACAGTTGTCGACTATTTGGTTTCGGCTTCAGAGATTTAAAACATCATTTTGGCCAGATTTAAAATTCACTGAGGCCAACTTATTCACATCGCAAATTGGATGAACGCGGCGAAAGCCATTTCCTCCAGCTGAGTTGGCTTCTGCGAATATACCAAACGTGAATATGAAATAATGCTATCGGATCGCTTGTCGACAGGAGCGACTTGGAAAAAAAACAGCAACGGAATGAATAACCAACCATGGTACTATACAATTTTCTGACAATTCGTCAAAACTGAAAAGATATCAGAGCATCAGTCCTATGCTGAATTGAGCTGACAGATGGATTTACTGAGTCTTGGAGCTTTTTTCGGAAGAAAGCACATATATGAAAATTGGCCTAATAACCGACTGGCGATGGAATGGCACGTGAAATGACATACAGCAGGGTAGTGGACTACTTTGATTTGGCTCCACAGATTTAAAACAGAGTAACTTGGGGAAAAAGTATTAACGTAACACATTGTAGTTATAATAATAGTTAAAAAGAAAAATTGGAAGAAACAGCTCAAAGATCACCCTGTGTAACAGAAATTGGCTCAGGATTTCTATCCACCCGTTCATAAATTTTTTGAGGTGTTTCCGTCAAAGAGCACCGAAAGATTGCCCACCCATCATTCTGGCTGAGAAGGGAAAGCGGATCTGGACCAAGATGTCCCCGGCTGCTCGAGCCCCGTACATCGAACAGGCAAAAAGAGCTCGCTGCAGAGGCTACAGAACGTAGGCTAAAGGCATCAGAGGCTAAAGAACTAAACCTAGACAAAACTGAAAAATAAACAGAATTCAAAATTTAAAAAAAAAAAAAAAATCTACTCCTGCGACTTCTAACACATTGTAGGTAGTTATAATAATATTTAAAAAGAAAAATTTGAAGAAACAGCTCCCCACTCAAGTGGGCCCCACTAATAATGTGAAGTTGCGTATATTCATTGAGGCCCCCTGCTAATATCAAAAATGTGGATATAAAATATTAGAATTGCCGACGCAAGTAAATATTCACTCCAATTACTTATTTAGTCGTTTATTAAATATCTATATTATTTAGTAAATACATTCATTATTGTTAAATCCGTTTACTGGTTTATTAATTATTAAATTTATGATTTACAAAATTTATTCAATAAATTATGTATTTGAATTAAAATTATTTATTTAAATTAAATACCCACCCCCACCACAAATTTTGTTTATTCCATAAAAGTTTATTCATTTATTTTTATTAATTAAAGTTTTTATGAATTGAATTTATTACATTTTTATTTTAGTATGGAAATTGGCCAAATAACAGTTAGTTATTAGGGTGATCGATGAAACACTTGCATTCCATACTGTACAGTTGTCGACTATTTGGATTCGGCTTCAGAGATTTAAAACATCATTTTGGCCAGATTTAAAATTCACTGAGGCCAACTTATTCACATCGCAAATTGGATGAACGCGGCGAAAGCCATTTCCTCCAGCTGAGTTGGCTTCTGGGAATATACCAAACGTGAATATGAAATAATACTATCGGATCGCTTGTCGACAGGAGCGACTTGGAAAAAAAACAGCAAAGGAATGAATAACCAACCATGGTACTATACAATTTTCTGACAATTCGTCAAAACTGAAAAGATATCAGAGAATCAGTCCTATGCTGAATTGAGCTGACAGATGGATTTACTGAGTCTTGGAGCTTTTTTCGGAAGAAAGCACATATATGAAAATTGGCCTAATAACCGACTGGCGATGGAATGGCACGTGAAATGACATACAGCAGGGTAGTGGACTACTTTGATTTGGCTCCACAGATTTAAAACAGAGTAACTTGGGGAAAAAGTATTAACGTAACACATTGTAGTTATAATATAGTTAAAAAGAAAAATTTGAAGAAACAGCTCAAAGATCACCCTGTGTAACAGAAATTGGCTCAGGATTTCTATCCACGCGTTCATAAATTTTTTGAGGTGTTTCCGTCAAAGAGCACCGAAAGATTGCCCACCCATCATTCTGGCTGAGAAGGGAAAGCGGATCTGGACCAAGATGTCCCCGGCTGCTCGAGCCCCGTACATCGAACAGGCAAAAAGAGCTCGCTGCAGAGGCTACAGAACGTAGGCTAAAGGCATCAGAGGCTAAAGAACTAAACCTAGACAAAACTGAAAAATAAACAGAATTCAAAATTTAAAAAAAAAAAAAAAAATCTACTCCTGCGACTTCTAACACATTGTAGGTAGTTATAATAATATTTAAAAAGAAAAATTTGAAGAAACAGCTCCCCACTCAAGTGGGCCCCACTAATAATGTGAAGTTGCGTATATTCATTGAGGCCCCCTCCTAATATCAAAAATGTGGATATAGAATATTAGAATTGCCGACGCAAGTAAATAATCACTCAAATTACTTATTTAGTCGTTTATTAAATATCTATATTATTAAGTAAATACATTCATTATTGTTAAATCCGTTTACTGGTTTATTAATTATTAAATTTATGATTTACAAAATTTATTCAATAAATTATGTATTTGAATTAAAATTATTTATTTAAATTAAATACCCACCCCCCACCACAAATTTTGTTTATTCCATAGAAGTTTATTCATTTATTTTTATTAATTAAAGTTTTTATGAATGGAATTTATTACATTTTTATTTTAGTATGGAAATTGGCCAAATAACAGTTAGTTATTAGGGTGATCGATGAAACACTTGCATTCCATACTGTACAGTTGTCGACTATTTGGTTTCGGCTTCAGAGATTTAAAACATCATTTTGGCCAGATTTAAAATTCACTGAGGCCAACTTATTCACATCGCAAATTGGATGAACGCGGCGAAAGCCATTTCCTCCAGCTGAGTTGGCTTCTGCGAATATACCAAACGTGAATATGAAATAATGCTATCGGATCGCTTGTCGACAGGAGCGACTTGGAAAAAAAACAGCAACGGAATGAATAACCAACCATGGTACTATACAATTTTCTGACAATTCGTCAAAACTGAAAAGATATCAGAGCATCAGTCCTATGCTGAATTGAGCTGACAGATGGATTTACTGAGTCTTGGAGCTTTTTTCGGAAGAAAGCACATATATGAAAATTGGCCTAATAACCGACTGGCGATGGAATGGCACGTGAAATGACATACAGCAGGGTAGTGGACTACTTTGATTTGGCTCCACAGATTTAAAACAGAGTAACTTGGGGAAAAAGTATTAACGTAACACATTGTAGTTATAATAATAGTTAAAAAAATCAGTCATGCGGCATGACTTAATGAGCGAATTTTCAAAGAAATATTCGAATTAATGGCTATGGTTTTGAATAAAGGAAAACTTCGGTCTAAAATTTGGTTTTCTATGTATATTCTCTTCGTATTTATTTTAATTTGTACGTTTTGTCCATCCTGATTCTACCGTTTGTTTATTACGTAATTGTACTAAGTGCTTATTTATTTGATCGCTGTGGGTAAATTCAAGGAGTTGTACTAATCGTTTGCCTCCCCCTTTTTTGCTTCGAACTCTCGTCTTCAATTAATACTTCTCACATTTTTCAATCTGACCACTCTAAGGGGGTGGGGGTAAGAGTTTAAAGATTATCCTAGTTTTGGGTAATTTTTGCGCACTTTAAATGCTCTAATTTAAGAACGGATTTAGATATCTAAAATCCGATTTCACTATCGTGTTCAGCGTGCAAAAACCTTTAAAATGAGGGGTCACTTGTTAGAAAATAACATTTTGGGGATTTTTGGGTAATTTTTGCGCACTTTAAATGCTCTAATTTGAGAACGGATCAAGATATCTAAAATCCGATTCCACCATCGTGTTCAGCGTGCAAAAACCTTTAAAATGAGGGGTCACTTGTTGGAAAATAACATTTTGGGGATTTTTGGGTAATTTTTGCGCACTTTAAATGCTCTAATTTGAGAACGGATCAAGATATCTAAAATCCGATTCCACCATCGTGTTCAGCGTGCAAAAACCTTTAAAATGAGGGGTCACTTGTTAGAAAATAACATTTTGGGGATTTTTAGGTAATTTTTGCGCACTTTAAATGCTCTAATTTGAGAACGGATCAAGATATCTAAAATCCGATTCCACCATCGTGTTCAGCGTGCAAAAACCTTTAAAATGAGGGGTCACTTGTTGGAAAATAACATTTTGGGGATTTTTGGGTAATTTTTGCGCACTTTAAATGCGCCAAAACCCTCCTTAGAGTAGGCCAATTTCGCCCATCTTCGAACTTAGCCTTTCGATAGCCAAGATAGATTTTTTGTGCAAATTTGAGCTGTTTATCTCAATTCTATCGAGAGTTATCGTCTGGAGTGACACATATATAAATAAATAAATATATATATATATATATATATATATATATATATACATATAAAAAAGTGTTAAATTTCAGGAATCGTTTTAGAATGGTCTGAAACGGATTTCTATGAAGAAAATTTCCAAAAATTTATATTATTTAAATTTCGAAGCCATTGCAATAGCTTCATTTTCTTTGAAAATTCGCTAAAAGAAAAATTTGAAGAAACAGCTCAAAGATCACCCTGTGTAACAGAAATTGGCTCAGGATTTCTATCCACGCGTTCATAAATTTTTTGAGGTGTTTCCGTCAAAGAGCACCGAAAGATTGCCCACCCATCATTCTGGCTGAGAAGGGAAAGCGGATCTGGACCAAGATGTCCCCGGCTGCTCGAGCCCCGTACATCGAACAGGCAAAAAGAGCTCGCTGCAGAGGCTACAGAACGTAGGCTAAAGGCATCAGAGGCTAAAGAACTAAACCTAGACAAAACTGAAAAATAAACAGAATTCAAAATTTAAAAAAAAAAAAATCTACTCCTGCGACTTCTAACACATTGTAGGTAGTTATAATAATATTTAAAAAGAAAAATTTGAAGAAACAGCTCCCCACTCAAGTGGGCCCCACTAATAATGTGAAGTTGCGTATATTCATTGAGGCCCCCTCCTAATATCAAAAATGTGGATATAGAATATTAGAATTGCCGACGCAAGTAAATAATCACTCAAATTACTTATTTAGTCGTTTATTAAATATCTATATTATTAAGTAAATACATTCATTATTGTTAAATCCGTTTACTGGTTTATTAATTATTAAATTTATGATTTACAAAATTTATTCAATAAATTATGTATTTGAATTAAAATTATTTATTTAAATTAAATACCCACCCCCCACCACAAATTTTGTTTATTCCATAGAAGTTTATTCATTTATTTTTATTAATTAAAGTTTTTATGAATGGAATTTATTACATTTTTATTTTAGTATGGAAATTGGCCAAATAACAGTTAGTTATTAGGGTGATCGATGAAACACTTGCATTCCATACTGTACAGTTGTCGACTATTTGGTTTCGGCTTCAGAGATTTAAAACATCATTTTGGCCAGATTTAAAATTCACTGAGGCCAACTTATTCACATCGCAAATTGGATGAACGCGGCGAAAGCCATTTCCTCCAGCTGAGTTGGCTTCTGCGAATATACCAAACGTGAATATGAAATAATGCTATCGGATCGCTTGTCGACAGGAGCGACTTGGAAAAAAAACAGCAACGGAATGAATAACCAACCATGGTACTATACAATTTTCTGACAATTCGTCAAAACTGAAAAGATATCAGAGCATCAGTCCTATGCTGAATTGAGCTGACAGATGGATTTACTGAGTCTTGGAGCTTTTTTCGGAAGAAAGCACATATATGAAAATTGGCCTAATAACCGACTGGCGATGGAATGGCACGTGAAATGACATACAGCAGGGTAGTGGACTACTTTGATTTGGCTCCACAGATTTAAAACAGAGTAACTTGGGGAAAAAGTATTAACGTAACACATTGTAGTTATAATAATAGTTAAAAAGAAAAATTTGAAGAAACAGCTCCGACTCGAATGGGCCCCACTAAAAATGTAAAGTTGCGTATATTCATTGAGGATCACTGCTAATATCGAAAATGTGGATATAGAATATTATAATTGCAGACACAAGTGAATAATCACTCAAATCACTTATTTAGTTAGTTATTAAATCTCTATATTATTTATTAAATACTGTTATTATTTGTTAAATCTGTTTACTGGTTTATTACTCATTAAATTTATTGATTTACAAAATGTATTAAATAAATTATATATTTGAATTAAAATTATTTATTTAAATTAAATATTCATTTCTTCCATTAATTTTATTCCGGTTCATTTGTTTATTATTCTATTTTTCCCCATTCAATTTATTCTCTTCTCCTCCCCATTTCATCTATCCCCCCCCCCCCCACCACCACCACTACCACATTTTGATTATTCCATAAAAGTTTATTCATTTATTTTTATTAATCAAATTTTTTATGAACTGAATTTATTATATTTTTATTTTAGCATGAAAATTGGCCAAATAACAGTTCATCACTTTAATGGAATACGATTCGAAGCACCTACAGTTGTGGAAACATGATGTTGAACATTACTAACGGGTTGACATCTATATTCAACATGTGTTTCGGATAGTTGAACAATACATTCTCGTTCAAGGTTTCGACCACGATTTGCACTCTAAATTTGTAAAGGTAAATATACTTAGGGACTAGGTATATTAATTCCGTTAGGTTATGGGCCCAGCACGCTTCCACTGCGCGGAAGCGTGGAAGTTGGTGCCAGCACGCTTAGTCGGACTTTTCTGTTGGTGGGAGATTAAGGTCAGTAGAGAGAGGAGAAGAAGTGTCTTTCTGTAGGTGATTGTGAAATTTCCACCATGAGCATTCAGAAAATTGATAGTTTGACGAAGGTGAATTACGACACCTGGAACGTCTTGATGGAGGCTTTGTTGGAGAAGACCGACGGTATAGGACATGCAGATGGGACTATTACTTGCCCAGAAGTCTATGAAGGAGCTGGAGATGCTGTGAGAACTCGGCTACTGGTTGGGATAAAGCGGACCGGAAAGTTCGTGCTGACATACTCCCTGCCATTTCTCCACCAGAAATAAATGATTGCAAGACATCGAGAGAGTTGTGGATAAAATTATAATCGATCTACCAATCCAAAGGAAAGCATCGTTATTCTAGGAAAGCATCCTTATTGAAACAACTCATGCTCCATAAGATGACGATGCAAGGGATCACTTGGCCACATTTTTTGATGCAGTAGATAAGCTACAGGCAATGGGTGTAGAGATACATCCAGACTTGCTTATAATTATGTTACTGTATAGTCCCCGGGAAAGCTTCGACAATTTTCGATGTGCAACTGAAACCAGATGATCTTCCAAACCCCGACAACCTGAAGGTTAAAATCATTGAGCAATGGGTCTCAAGAATGGAAAAACGTAGAGACCCCAAAGCACTTGATCGCCAAGAACAAATTCCAACAGAATGGAGGTGACTTTAAATTCAAATGCAACAGATGCAAGAAACGAGGGTACAAAGCTGCTAATTGCAATCAGAAAAAGGCTGCGATGACCTCTGAGGAGACGTTACTGACGGGAGTTGCAGAAATGGACGATTGTATGAATGTTACCACATCTACTTGGTGTCTCGATGGTGGATGCAGTTCGTGTGTGTGCTGAGCAATCGAAACTTACCTCATTGGAAAACTGTGAATCCAATAAGGTCAACCTCGCGAATAAATCCTCAGCAAACATCAATGGCAAAGGACCAGTGAGAGTGTGCGTGAAAGTAGATGAGTTGAAAGGCTGTACGTACCTGAATTACGTTCAAACCTTTTGTCTGTAAGTAAAATAACTGACATGGGTCATAAAGTTATTTTCACGAAACAGTCAGCAGAAGTTCGTAACAAAGATAGAAAAGTAATCGTGATTGCCAACAGAGTAAATGGGCTGTACCAAGTTAGTGAAGCTATTGAAACAACTGCGACAACAATAGCGGCTGATGAAAAGGCAAATGCTGCAGAAACAAAGCCCAAAACTAAAATTGAAATGTGGCATCAGAGATATGGTCATTTGAATGAGGCTGACTTGAAAGATTTGTACACAAGCAGGAAGGCTAGAGGGATGGATCTGTCTGGATGCAAGAATCTACCAGCACAGTCTGAGCCTGACTGCACAGTAAACGTTTCACAAATTAAATTTTATTAATAAAATTGAATCGTTAAAATGATAAAATAAATGTTAATTTTCATAAAATTATTATGATTGGAACAATTTGCGGATAACAGCGGCTGGGAGGAATATCAACGTAATGAATAACCACGGAACCATACAAATTTTTGACAATTTTTTAAAAGTGAAAAGATATCCCAGTCTTAGTCTTACGCTGAACTGAGCTGACTGATGGGTTTACTGAGTCATAGAGCTGTTTTCCGAGGACAGTACCTATAACAACTGGACAAATGATAGATAAACATGTGAAATGATAGCGCCATTGACTATTTTGATTGGGCTTCACAGATTCAAAACTGAAGTAACTTGGGGGAAGCAAATATTATCGTATTATGTAACATGTCGAACCACTGCTGAGCTTTTCCCTTTTTCTTTTACAGTCATCTGGTATGTAATACTGCAGCCATTGACCAGAATGGCTGCATTATTCCATTTCGGGAGACGGAAAAACGGGAAAAAGCGCATCCATCAACTGCTGAAATGTAGCGCTCCTGGCAGTCATTATTTTTGTGGGCCGGCTATACTTCCTACCAACACTCTTTTCCAAGGCTGAACATAGGGAGTATAGCGCGTGCACAGCAGCCAGCTGATGGGGAAGAAGCTGTGTTCGTTTGAGCTGACATCATCGTAGCCAATGAAGTGCGACTATTTCCTAGCATTGACGTCGTTATCGTCGACGCATCAAGGGTTACTCCACAAAATATAATCAATCTAGCTAGTTATAGGTACAAAATTCTTTAAAACAACCAACATCGATCTGCAGGGATGTTGTATCATTTGCGTTCCATTACTCAGTATTACTCCTCGAATCGAGGTCCTTGATTACGACCTCTTCTTTTTATTCTTCGAAAATACCTATATAATATGTGTGATGAATTTAAATTGGCGTATTTCATCACGGTGGTGTGAGGAAATGCCCAGGCGGGTTATGAGCGAAGGACCACCCTTTCCTGGGATCTTTTTGGATAGGTGTGCCTAGGCGGTTATGAGCGAATCACCACCGTCATCTAGGATCTTTTGAGGAATTTGCTCAGGCGGCCCCTGAGAGGAGGAGACGAGGACCCATCAGGAGGCCCGTCCACCTCGCCGGCGCGCCCGTGATGTGCAGAAATATCGCAGCGGTGGTGTGTGCTATAGCGGAGGGGCAGTGAGGGGCGGGATGCTGTGTGAGAATGAGGGCGACACAGACAGCATTCCGCCACAGCACGGCCCCGCCGTGATTGCTCGGGGCGGCGCAGGTAATCTGGGCCGCCGGGACGGGTAAGGGCTTGCGGCGCTCCCTCCGTCTGTGGCGTCGCCCGGGCCGGTGCGTCCCGGCGGGAACTATGGGGGATATCCCCGGCAGTGGTTTGGGCATGGGGGGTGGTGGGGCGTGCTGTGATGAATTTAAATTGGCGTATTTCATCACGGTGGTGTGAGGAAATGCCCAGGCGGGTTATGAGCAAAGGACCACCGTTTCCTGGGATCTTTTTGGATAGGTGTGCCTAGGCGGTTATGAGCGAATCACCACCGTCATCTAGGATCTTTTGAGGAATTTGCTCAGGCGGGTTATGAGCGAATCACCACCCTTTCCTGAGATCTTTTTGGATGTTGTGTCCAGGCGGTTATGAGCGAATCACCACCGTCATCTGGAATCTTTTTGGGATTGGACAGATAGCAGGGTAGGAGAAGAGAGAGTAGCCAGCGGCTAGAGGAAGCGTCGAATGAAGAAAATGGCGCAGGATCCGAGTTTTTATAGCCAAGGGAGCCTTCTCCTTCCAACCCCCTGTTAGGGGTTGATGGAGGGGCTCCAGGTTGTGCACTCTGGATCCTGCTGCTTGTCTCCCCACTCGTACCGTTTATTGGTAGCAACTAAACTTTAGCGGTCAAATAATTGGCGAGAACTTGATTCTAGTTGGAGTGGTTCCTGGAGGGGCTCACGACAATATGGTTTTGTGCAATAAATTGTATTTTTCATGAACATACCTAACATTCACATCCACAGAACATCATCAGCTTGAACCTACATGTAGAATAATGAGAAACACCTTGAATGGTATTTACAACGTTGTAGTCTAGCTGTACTTCCAGTCCCGTTCATTTCATGTCGGAAAATATAGTCACTGTATCTATAGGTTGTCGTTATGTAAATTTACCAATGACTACGAACAAGGAGGGTTACTTCCATGCTGATGATTTACAGCATAACAAGGACTACTACGTGCCTATTTTATGCAATCTTCTCTAAGGATCGATGTAGGGAGCTTGAACCAACATGCACAGCAGCCAGCTGATGAGGAAAAAGCTATGTTGGTTGAGCAAACGATTATCGTAACCAATGAAGTACTATTAATGAAAGTTGTTCATTTTATGATCATAAGGAAAGCTGTTAGGTATTTCCTTACTGTAAGGCAAGCCACTTGGGGTAAAAAAATTAACATATTGTGTAACATGTCGAACTACATATCAACAGCTGACGGCTGAGCTCTTCCCTTTTTCCCATTTTTCGGTCTTTTGGTATGGAATACTGCAGCCATTGACCAGAATGGCAGCATTATTCCATTTCGTGAGACGAAAAATAGGAAAAAGTACAGCTGTCAACTGCGGATATGTAGTTGGCCCCTGGCCAGAAGACAGCGCTCCTGGCAGTCATTATTTTTTTGGGTCGGCTATACCTCCTACCTACACTTTCTTCGAAGGCTGAACGTAGGGAGTAGTGAGCTTGAACCAACATGCACAGCCAGCTGATGGGGAAAAAGCTGTTTGCTTGAGCAGACACATTATCGTAACCAATGAAGTACTACTGAGATGTGATTATTGCTTAGCACTGACGAGGACACATGAAGGGTAACCCCATGAAAGATAATTCGGAGTTAATTATAGGTACAAAATTCTTTAAAACAAAATCAGCTTGAACCTGCATGTAAAATAACAAACACCTTGAATGGTAGTTACAAGGTTCTTATGCAGCTATAGTTCCAGTCCCGTTCTTTTCATGTCGGAAAATATGACCAAGGTTGTCGTTATGTAAATTTACCAATGACTTTACGAATAAGGAGGGTTACTTCCATGCTGCTGATTTACAGCATAAAAGGACTACTAATTGCCTATTGTATGCAATATTCTCTAAGGATCGATGTAGGGAGCTTGAACCAACATGCACAGCAGCCAGCTGATGAGGAAAAAGCTGTTGGTTGAGCCGACGAATATCGTAACCGATGAAGTGCTATAAATGAAAGTTGTTCATTTTATGATCATAAGGAAAGCTGTTAGGTATTTCCTTACTGTAAGGCAAGCCAATTGGGGGAAAAAAATATTAACATATTGTGTAACATGTCGAACTACATATCAACAGCTGATGGCTGAGCTCTTCCCTTTTTCCCATTTTTGGGTGTTTTGGTATGGAATACTGCAGCCATTGACCAGAATGGCAGCATTATTCCATTTCGTGAGACGAAAAATAGGAAAAAGGACGCATGAAGGGTAACCCCATGAAAGATAATTCGGAGTTAATAATTAACTTCTTTAAAACAACCAATAGCGATCAGTGGCAACGTTGTATCATTTGCGTTCCCTCAAAGTATTACTCCCTGAATCTAGGTACTTGATTATGATATCTTGTTTTGTTCTTCAAAAATACCTGTATAATATGGTTGTTCTATGTAATGAATTGCGTTTTTCATGATACATACCTAACTCCCACATCCACTGAAGATAATCAGCTTGAACCTACATGTAGAATAACAAACACCTTGAATGGTAGTTAAGCTATAGTTCCAGTCCCGTTCTTTTCATGTCGGAAAATATGGCCACTGTATATATAGGTTGTCGTTATGTAAATTTCTCAATGATTTCACGAACTGTTGAATTAAATAATTAATTGATAATAATTATTCGACTGGAAGGCCATTATTACCTGTGCTCTCTTATGAACAAAGTGGCTCTCCTGAATAAATCATATTTTTTCGTCCTCTATCATCCAGCGAGTTTTTCATTTTAACATGGTGTCAGGTGATCTCAATCGTCATATCAAGTGGTTCGTTTTAATTATTTTCAATTTCGATAATCTTTATGCAGCGTGATTCGGGCATTGATGATTCGGTGTATCAACGGAACAGTCTTGTGGCCGGCAACCCATCGGCTGATGAGCATAAGATTACCGTGAGTACCACTGCAGCCCAGCAAACCATCATGACTACGATTAATTTACCGCCGAGCTTCGGATCACTGGAAATCGACGGGGTTTCCACCACTAATTTATCAAAAAAGTGGTCGGATTGGCACAAGCAGTTTAACCTCTACATCGTGGCTACGGGGTTTGATTCACAGCCCGACAGGCGGAAAGTTGCCATTCTCTTAAGCCTAATAGGAACGCAGGTTATGCCTATTTTCAACTCGTTCCAGGTCGACGAAAGTACCATCAAGTAAGATGAACTGATCGCCAAATTCGAAGAATATTTCACTCCGAAGAAAAACATCACGGTGGAGCGTCATAACCTCCTTACCCGTCATCACAATCCATCGATGAGTAAGTCACTGCTCTAAAAAACTTGAGCCATACCTGTGAATTGAAAGACCTGCGAGACTCTTAGGTTAAGGATGTCCTAATTCTCGGATTAAGTGGAGAAAATAAGAAAATGAGAGAGCGACTACTGCAAGAAACCGATCTTGATTTACCCAAAGCCATTTCATTGTGCAAATCTTATGAGCTTTCACAGCTACAAGCACAAGCTTTGGAAAGACCGTCCGAATCCGATCAGCAGATCAATAAAATTGCGACCGGTTCGCAAAATTCATCAAATCAACCTAAGTCATCTCAAGGTCAAGAGCGAAAAAATTCTGGTGGAAACAACGATAAATCCCAATGGAATAATCATCTAACGTCACAAGCAAGGTCCAAATCAAGACAGCGCTATCAAGACACGAGGCAACGCAGTAATGAACGCGACGGGAAGAAGTGCGGGCGATGCGGCCAAGTTCATCGGTATAAATGTCCTGCAAAAGGTGTCAAGTGCGAAACGTGCGGCAAGTACAACCACTACTCTCACATGTGCAGATTCCGAAAAGTGCAAACCCTTGATCTCCGCGATGACTGGTATGCCAGCGATGATAGCTCATCCGAAGGCGATGATTATTATGTTTGTCACGTCTCAACTTCAAAACATTAAGTATTTGGTCGGTAGAGCTCATCATTAGTGGAAAAACCATATTTGTGCAGCTTAACTGCATGTCCCTTTCTGTTTTTGAAAGTCTAGGTTTGAGTCAAAATATTCTTCAACCGTCCAATACGAAAATCACATCATATTGTGGTAATACGATACCGAGCTCTGGTTATTGCATGTTGTTATGTACAATCAGCGGTAAATCGTATCAGATTCCATTCGATGTGGTCGATATCAAGTGTCCTACGGTTTTGGGTCTAAACACATGCCATTCTTTGAATTTGATAAAAAGGGATCATTCAATAACTGATAATCCAGACGTAAGCCAACTGTTGTCATCGTACATGTCATGCTTCGAAGGTCTAGGAAAACTCCCTACTCCTTGTAAATTAACTTTGAAAGACGGGGCAATTCCCGTAATCGATGCTCCCAGAAAACTACCATTCAAAATTCACGAAAAAGTTAAGTCTGAACTTGCTAGAATGGAGGTAGATCAAGTGATTTCTAAAGTAAATGAACCTTCGGATTGGGTAAGCTCTATGGTTGTGACCACCAAAAAGTCAAATGATCTTCGAATATGCATTGATCCAAGGAATCTTAACAAAAATTTGAAAAGGGAACATTTTCAGCCACCTACTTTAGAAGACATTAGAGCAAAAATAAACAAAGCGTCGGTGTTCACTACACTTGATGCTAATTCTGGGTTTTGGATAGTCCCTGTAGATGAAGAAAGTACCAGGCTTCTCACTTTTAACACTCCCTGGGGTAGGTACAAGTTCCTTAGACTTCCTTTTGGTATATCTGTGGCCAGTGAAATTTTTCATGCAAAAAATGCAGCAAATATTTGGAGGTCTCCCAGGAGTATGCGTGTTTCTGGACGATTTATTAATTTTTGGTAATTCTATTGAAGAACACAACGCTAGGTTACAAGCTGTGCTTGATCGGGCAAAATCCTATATCAAGTTTAATAAATTGAGATGCAAATTCGCCCTGACTGAAATTAAATACCTTGGCCACAAGTTCTCAAAAAACGGAATACGCCCAGATGACTCTAAGATAAAAGCAATTTGTGACATGCCAGTCCCAAAAGATAAAAATAACGTACGAAGATTTTTAGGCATGATTACCTACTTAGGTAGTTACATCAATAACGTGTCAGAGAAAACTGAGCCCCTCCGATTACTGATCAGGAAAGACAGTGTATGGAAATGGGAGGCAAATCATCAAAAAGCATTCGAACGTCTAAAATCTGAAATAACTTCCGCACCAATTTTGGCGCATTTTGACGTCATTAGCCCTATTACTCTAACAGTGGATGCCTCGAAATCAGCTGTAGGCGCATGCCTTCTCCAAAACAACAAGCCTGTGGCTTATGCATCCCAAACTCTCACGAAAAGTCAACAAAACTACCCTCAAATAGGTAAAGAGCTGTATGCTGTAGTATTTGCTTGTAAACGCTTCTATCAGTACATTTTTGGTCAGTCGATTATTATAGAAACTGATCATGCTCCTCTAGTATCACTCAGTAGAAAACCTCTAGGAAGAGTACCACCTAGTCTACTATTAATGTCCCTAAAATTGCAACAATTTGATTTCAAATTGGTACACAAGCCAGGGAAATTTATGTACGTGGCAGACGCATTGTCGCGAGCCCCCTTAGCTGATACTGATGATTGTATTGATGAAATGTCACAGTTCATGTAAATTGGGTTCATGGTTCTTTGGCCATACATCCAAAGACCTTGGCTCAAATCCAAGCCGAAACGGAAAAGGATAACACCTTAACATTGATCAAAAAATATTGTGCATGCGGTTGGCCTGAGAATAAAAATCAATTAGAAGATTCTGTCAGATGTTTCTGGAGTTTCCGTGATGAATTGTCAGCTGTTAGAGGGTAATCATGAAGAATTCCAGCATTGTTGTTCCGAGAAGTATGGTGAATATTATTTTGCGCAAAATCAGCGCAAAAATAGTCATATGGGTGTGGAAAAAGCAAAAAGTTTAATTCGTGGTGTACTGTTTTGGCCTCAAATGACAACTGATATAGACAATTTTGAACTGTTCTGCTTGTATAAAATTTAAACCTAATCAAAGGTATGAGCCTTTGATTCCTCACGAAATTCCGAATTTACCATGGCAAAAGTTAAGTGCCGATTTTTTTGAATTTGAATCTCAAACATATCTTGTTGTAATGGATTATTTTTCCAAGTACATCGAGGTGATAAAAGTTAATTCAACCAATGCTGCGACAACGATAATGAACATGAAAGCTATTTTTAGTAGGCACGGAATTCCTATGGTATTACAAACAGATAACGGTCCACCTTGGGACTCCAAGGAGTTCAAAGTTTTCATGAATAATTGGGAAATAGAACACAGCACAAGTAGCTGTAATTATGCACGTAGTAATGGACAGGCTGAAAGCGGCGTTAAAATAGCTAAAAACATATTTAAAAAATGTAAAGAGGCAAATGTCGATTTCTTCTTAGCTTTGTTACACTACCGAAATACGCCAAAAGGAAAACTGGGTTCGCCTGCTCAAATTTTAATGTCAAGGCGTTTACGGTGTGTACTCCCAATTCATCAAAAACTATTGGCCCCTAAAATATTGTCTCCTGCTAGTCAAAGGAAGTTAATAATCGAAAATCAAAACAGAAACAAAGCACATCATGATGAAAGATCTCATACACTCAAAGATTTAAAAATAGGCCAAAAAGTATTTTTCAAGAAAAATACGAAATCTCATTGGGAGGAAGCAGTTGTTGAAAAATTTGCCGGTCCTCGTTCGTACTTCGTCAGAAGTATGAATGATTTTATCGCCGCAATCGAGTGCATATATATTTGCTGGTCCTGATCCTATTCTAAAACAAATCGCAAACGATCAACGAGTACCTATGCAACATCAAAGTTCGCCGAAACCTCTTTCACCCATTAAACAACATCAGGAACCAAACAAAGTAACTCCGGCAGAGCATAATATTTCTCAACCGTCATCACTTCACAACACAACACCGCCAAGTTCCAAACAAAACGAAGTAAGAACTAGGTTTGGAAGGTTAATCAAGGAACCAAAGCGCTTACAATTTTAGCTAAGATATCATTAAAACCTATTCTAATAACTACAACAATTGATAAATAAATAATAACAATAATAAGAAAAATATATATACATATGCAAATGAGAATGTATGTAATGTATACGAGTTGTTCCTTGTGGGGAACATAAATGTATTTATGCCGTACCAACTAAAATAGTATGTTAAATTTTATATGCAAAAAAAAAGAGAAAAAAACCACAGTCATGCAGCATGGCTATAAGAGCGAATTTTCGAAGTTTTCGGCATCTTCCTCCTCCGCCTAAAATTTTCTGAAAATTAATTTTCGGCCAATGTTTTCCCAACATGATACCATACAAAATTAAAGCAGGAGTAGTTTTACGCAAAGTAAAATTTGGGGTGGAAGGAGGGGGAGGGGGAAATCAAAAATATTTTGAATACCAGAAGAGTAGGTATTGGGTACGTAACAAATTTTTTGTTCCATTCTTTGCCGAGTAACACCTCGGTTTGTAGATTTTCCAACGCTGAACACGATGGTGAAGTCAGAATTGCGATATCCCATTCCGTTATCAGATTAGAGCAGACGAACCAGGAAGAACATCTCAAGAAATAACCACGTTCCTTCATCTTCAAAGTGCTCCAGTTTGAGAATGGAATGAGATATCGCAATTCTGATTTCACCATCGTGTTCAGCGTACAAAAACCTTTAAAATGAGGTGTCACTTGTCAGACTTTTTCATTTTGGGAATTTATGGGTAATTTCCCCCCCCTAAAACTCCCCCTTAGGGTGACCCGATTCTGCCCATCTTCGAACCTAGCCTGTCGATTGCCAAGACAGATTTTTCATGCAAATTTGAACTTTTTATCTCAATTCTTTCGAGAGTTATCGTCTGGAATGACACATACATATATAAATATATAAATATATAAATATATATATATATATATATACATATAATTTTTGGTGTCTTTCGGCAGGGAATTCAGGATGGTCTGAAACGGATTTTGGTCTAAAAATCTTTCGGAAATTCGAGTTTTAAAAATTTTGGACCGAGAACAATAGCTTCCTTTTCTTCAAAAATTCGCTAAAAGAGCATGTTGAATTAAATAATTAAGTAATTGATAATAATTATTAATTCTAAATTTATCTTTTACATTTTTACATTAACATTTATACAATAACTAACTTACTATTGTTATAAATAATATCCAGTGATTACTTGATCATATGTAACGATACAGTTATCATTATTCGACTGGAAGGCCATTATTACCTGTGCTCTCTTATGAACAAAGTGGCTCTCCTGAATAAATCATATTTTTTCATCCTCTATCATCCAGCGAGTTTTTCATTTCAACACGAACAAGGAGGGTTACTTCAATGCTGTCGACTTACAGTATAACAAGGACTACCTACCTGCCTATGTTACTCGATCTTCTCTATGGTCAATGTAGGGAGCTTGAACCAACACGCACAGCAGCCAGCTGATGAGGAAAAAGCCGACGCATTACCGTAACCGATGAAGTACTACAGAGACGCGGTTAATAAAAGGTGTTAATAGTAGTTAATGAGAAGGAAAGCTTTTTGGTATTTCCTTACATCGTAAAGTAAGCCTAAGCCTACTTCAAGCCATTCCTTTTGTCACCCTTTTAAAAACAAAGAGGTCTAATTAAGATTAAAAATGTCTAAATTAGACGGGGAAAAATCGCCTGTAAATAACACTATACTAAACTGCTCTTTAAGTGGTAAGTGCGTGGGCCCCATAACACTGTTATGACCTAGTCATATATTTCATTCATGACAGCGGTCCTCCCAATAGGTAACTTTGGTTTCGCCTCGCAGGGTGCCAAGCTCACATTGGCTTGGCTCGGTGCCAAGGTCCCAAAAGTACACATGGGACCGTTCCAATTAATTATCATTATCACCAGTGAATAATGATTTAAATTATTTTTACCAGCTGATGCTTTAAATAATCATTTGCCAGTAAATAATGGTGTAAAAACTAATTGTTGATTGTTCCCCCGCGTGAACATGTTCTTTGCCATAAACATAAATCGATTTTAGTCTGAACCACCCCCAACTATTTCTAACGATTGTTTTAATATCTTGTGGGTACAATAAATGTCAGTTATCTCCAGCGGTATATAGCCCATCTTTGAACTCATTTCTTTTGTTAAATGCGTAACGCTTTTAGCCGCGAGTTAAAATCTACTACCATTGTCAATATAAGAGCAACTGTGCCTTCAACTGCATCTTCGTCAAAACAAGCCACCTCGCATCCTACTAC
This sequence comes from Leptopterna dolabrata, assembly GCA_954871275.1. Classification (NCBI taxonomy): domain Eukaryota; kingdom Metazoa; phylum Arthropoda; class Insecta; order Hemiptera; family Miridae; genus Leptopterna; species Leptopterna dolabrata. The sequence continues at coordinate 43,746 of CATPAC010000065.1, read as the reverse complement.
TATTCCTATTCCCTATTCCATTTCGTGAGACGAAAAATAGGAAAAAGCACAGCTGTCAACTGCGGATATGTAGTTGGCCCCTGGCCAGAAGACAGCGCTCCTGGCAGTCATTATTTTTTTGGGTCGGCTATACCTCCTACTACCTCCTACTAAATGTGAAGTTGCGTATATTCATTGAGGCCCCCTGCTAATATAAAAAATGTGGATATAGAATATTAGAATTGCCGATGCAAGTAAATAATCACTCAAATTACTTATTTAGTCGTTTATTAAATATCTATATTATTTAGTAAATACATTCATTATTGTTAAATCCGTTTACTGGTTTATTGATTATTAAATTTATGATTTACAAAATTTATTCAATAAATTATGTATTGGAATTAAAATTAATTATTTAAATTAAATACCCACCCCCACCACAAATTTTGTTTATTCCATAAATGTTTATTCATTTATTTTTATTAATTAAATTTTTTATGAATTGAATTTATTACATTTTTATTTTAGTATGGAAATTGGCCAAATAACAGTTAGTTATTATGGTGATCGATCTATCACTTGCATTCCATACTGTACAGTTGTCGACTATTTGGATTCGGCTTCAGAGATTTAAAACATCATTTTGGCCAGATTTAAAATTCACTGAGGCCAACTTATTCACATCGCAAATTGGATGAACGCGGCGAAAGCCATTTCCTCCAGCTGAGTTGGCTTCTGGGAATATACCAAACGTGAATATGAAATAATACTATCGGATCGCCAGGAGCGACTTGGAAAAAAAACAGCAACGGAATGAATAACCAACCATGGTACTATACAATTTTCTGACAATTCGTCAAAACTGAAAAGATATCAGAGCATCAGTCCTATGCTGAAATGAGCTGACAGATGGATTTACTGAGTCTTGGAGCTTTTTTCGGAAGAAAGCACATATATGAAAATTGGCCTAATAACCGACTGGCGATGGAATGGCACGTGAAATGACATACAGCAGGGTAGTGGACTACTTTGATTTGGCTCCACAGATTTAAAACAGAGTAACTTGGGGAAAAAGTATTAACGTAACACATTGTAGTTATAACAATAGTTAAAAAGAAAAATTGGAAGAAACAGCTCAAAGATCACCCTGTGTAACAGAAATTGGCTCAGGATTTCTATCCACCCGTTCATAAATTTTTTGAGGTGTTTCCGTCAAAGAGCACCGAAAGATTGCCCACCCATCATTCTGGCTGAGAAGGGAAAGCGGATCTGGACCAAGATGTCCCTGGCTGCTCGAGCCCCGTACATCGAACAGGCAAAAAGAGCTCGCTGCAGAGGCTACAGAACGTAGGCTAACGGCATCAGAGGCTAAAGAACTAAACCTAGACAAAACTGAAAAATAAACAGAATTCAAAATTTAAAAAAAAAAAATCTACTCCTGCGACTTCTAACACATTGTAGGTAGTTATAATAATATTTAAAAAGAAAAATTTGAAGAAACAGCTCCCCACTCGAGTGGGCCCCACTAATAATGTGAAGTTGCGTATATTCATTGAGGCCCCCTGCTAATATCAAAAATGTAGATATAGAATATTAGAATTGCCGACGCAAGTAAATAATCACTCCAATTACTTATTTAGTCGTTTATTAAATATCTATATTATTTAGTAAATACATTCATTATTGTTAAATCCGTTTACTGGTTTATTAATTATTAAATTTATGATTTACAAAATTTATTCAATAAATTAAGTATTTGAAATAAAATTATTTATTTAAATTAAATACCCACCCCCCACCACAAATTTTGTTTATTCCATAAAAGTTTATTCATTTATTTTTATTAATTAAATTTTTTATGAATTGAATATTTACATTTTTATTTTAGTACGGAAATTGGCCAAATAACAGTTATTAGGGTGATCGATGAATCACTTGCATTCCATACTGTACAGTTGTCGACTATTTGGATTCGGCTTCAGAGATTTAAAAAATCATTTTGGCCAGATTTAAAATTCACTGAGGCCAACTTATTCACATCGCAAATTGGATTAACGCGGCGAAAGCCATTTCCTCCAGCTGAATTGGCTTCTGCGAATATACCAAACGTGAATATGAAATAATACTATCGGATCGCTTGTCGACAGGAGGGACTTGGAAAAAAAACAGCAACGGAATGAATAACCAACCATGGTACTATACAATTTTCTGACAATTCGTCAAAACTGAAAAGATATCAGAGCATCAGTCCTATGCTGAATTGAGCTGACAGATGGATTTACTGAGTCTTGGAGCTTTTTTCGGAAGAAAGCACATATATGAAAATTGGCCTAATAACCGACTGGCGATGGAATGGCACGTGAAATGACATACAGCAGGGTAGTGGACTACTTTGATTTGGCTCCACAGATTTAAAACAGAGTAACTTGGGGAAAAAGTATTAACGTAACACATTGTAGTTATAATAATAGTTAAAAAGAAAAATTTGAAGAAACAGCTCCGACTCAAGTGGGCCCCACTAAAAATGTAAAGTTGCGTATATTCATTGAGGATCACTGCTAATATCGAAAATGTGGATATAGAATATTATAATTGCAGACACAAGTGAATAATCACTCAAATCACTTATTTAGTTAGTTATTAAATCTCTATATTATTTATTAAATACTGTTATTATTTGTTAAATCTGTTTACTGGTTTATTACTCATTAAATTTATTGATTTACAAAATGTATTAATTAAATTATATATTTGAATTAAAATTATTTATTTAAATTAAATATTCATTTCTTCCATTAATTTTATTCCGGTTCATTTGTTTATTATTCTATTTTTCCCCATTCAATTTATTCTCTTCTCCTCCCCATTTCATCTATCCCCCCCCCACCCCCACCACTACCACATTTTGATTATTCCATAAAAGTTTATTCATTTATTTTTATTAATCAAATTTTTTATGAACTGAATTTATTATATTTTTATTTTAGCATGAAAATTGGCCAAATAACAGTTCATCACTTTAATGGAATACGATTCGAAGCACCTACAGTTGTGGAAACATGATGTTGAACATTACTAACGGGTTGACATCTATATTCAACATGTGTTTCGGGTAGTTGAACAATACATTCTCGTTCAAGGTTTCGACCACGATTTGCACTCTAAATTTGTAAAGGTGAATATACTTAGGGACTAGGTATATTAATTCCGTTAGGTTATGGGCCCAGCACGCTTCCACTGCGCGGAAGCGTGGAAGTTGGTGCCAGCACGCTTAGTCGGACTTTTCTGTTGGTGGGAGATTAAGGTCAGTAGAGAGAGGAGAAGAAGTGTCTTTCTGTAGGTGATTGTGAAATTTCCACCATGAGCATTCAGAAAATTGATAGTTTGACGAAGGTGAATTACGACACCTGGAACGTCTTGATGGAGGCTTTGTTGGAGAAGACCGACGGTATAGGACATGCAGATGGGACTATTACTTGCCCAGAAGTCTATGAAGGAGCTGGAGATGCTGTGAGAACTCGGCTACTAGTTGGGATAAAGCGGACCGGAAAGTTCGTGCTGACATACTCCCTGCCATTTCTCCACCAGAAATAAAGCAAATAAATGATTGCAAGACATCGAGAGAGTTGTGGATAAAATTATAATCGATCTACCAATCCAAAGGAAAGCATCGTTATTCTAGGAAAGCATCCTTATTGAAACAACTCATGCTCCATAAGATGACGATGCAAGGGATCACTTGGCCACATTTTTTGATGCAGTAGATAAGCTACAGGCAATGGGTGTAGAGATACATCCAGACTTGTTTATAATTATGTTACTGTATAGTCCCCGGGAAAGCTTCGACAATTTTCGATGTGCAACTGAAACCAGATGATCTTCCAAACCCTGACAACCTGAAGGTTAAAATCATTGAGCAATGGGACTCAAGAATGGAAAAACGTAGAGACCCCAAAGCACTTGATCGCCAAGAACAAATTCCAACAGAATGGAGGTGACTTTAAATTCAAATGCAACAGATGCAAGAAACGAGGGTACAAAGCTGCTAATTGCAATCAGAAAAAGGCTGCGATGACCTCTGAGGAGACGTTACTGACGGGAGTTGCAGAAATGGACGATTGTATGAATGTTACCACATCTACTTGGTGTCTCGATGGTGGATGCAGTTCGTGTGTGTGCTGAGCAATCGAAACTTACCTCATTGGAAAACTGTGAATCCAATAAGGTCAACCTCGCGAATAAATCCTCAGCAAACATCAATGGCAAAGGACCAGTGAGAGTGTGCGTGAAAGTAGATGAGTTGAAAGGCTGTACGTACCTGAATTACGTTCAAACCTTTTGTCTGTAAGTAAAATAACTGACATGGGTCATAAAGTTATTTTCACGAAACAGTCAGCAGAAGTTCGTAACAAAGATAGAAAAGTAATCGTGATTGCCAACAGAGTAAATGGGCTGTACCAAGTTAGTGAAGCTATTGAAACAACTGCGACAACAATAGCGGCTGATGAAAAGGCAAATGCTGCAGAAACAAAGTCCAAAACTAAAATTGAAATGTGGCATCAGAGATATGGTCATTTGAATGAGGCTGACTTGAAAGATTTGTACACAAGCAGGAAGGCTAGAGGGATGGATCTGTCTGGATGCAAGAATCTACCTGCACAGTCTGAGCCTGACTGCACAGTAAACGTTTCACAAATTAAATTTTATTAATAAAATTGAATCGTTAAAATGATAAAATAAATGTTAATTTTCATAAAATTATTATGATTGGAACAATTTGCGGATAGCAGCGGCTGGGGGGAATATCAACGTAATGAATAACCACGGAACCATACAAATTTTTGACAATTTTTTAAAAGTGAAAAGATATCCCAGTCTTAGTCTTACGCTGAACTGAGCTGACTGATGGGTTTACTGAGTCATAGAGCTGTTTTCCGAGGACAGTACCTATAACAACTGGACAAATGATAGATAAACATGTGAAATGATAGCGCCATTGACTATTTTGATTGGGCTTCACAGATTCAAAACTGAAGTAACTTGGGGGAAGCAAATATTATCGTATTATGTAACATGTCGAACCACTGCTGAGCTTTTCCCTTTTTCTTTTACAGTCATCTGGTATGTAATACTGCAGCCATTGACCAGAATGGCTGCATTATTCCATTTCGGGAGACGGAAAAACGGGAAAAAGCGCATCCATCAACTGCTGAAATGTAGCGCTCCTGGCAGTCATTATTTTTGTGGGCTGGCTATACTTCCTACCAACACTCTTTTCCAAGGCTGAACATAGGGAGTATAGCGCGTGCACAGCAGCCAGCTGATGGGGAAGAAGCTGTGTTCGTTTGAGCTGACATCATCGTAGCCAATGAAGTGCGACTATTTCCTAGCATTGACGTCGTTATCGTCGACGCATCAAGGGTTACTCCACAAAATATAATCAATCCGGAGCTAGTTATAGGTACAAAATTCTTTAAAACAACCAACATCGATCTGCAGGGATGTTGTATCATTTGCGTTCCATTACTCAGTATTACTCCTCGAATCGAGGTCCTTGATTACGACCTCTTCTTTTTATTCTTCGAAAATACCTATATAATATGTGTGATGAATTTAAATTGGCGTATTTCATCACGGTGGTGTGAGGAAATGCCCAGGCGGGTTATGAGCAAAGGACCACCCTTTCCTGGGATCTTTTTGGATAGGTGTGCCTAGGCGGTTATGAGCGAATCACCACCGTCATCTAGGATCTATTGAGGAATTTGCTCAGGCGGCCCCTGAGAGGAGGAGACGAGGCCCCGTCAGGAGGCCCGTCCACCTCGCCGGCGCGCCCGTGATGTGCAGAAATATCGCAGCGGTGGTGTGTGCTATAGCGGCGGGGCAGTGAGGGGCGGGATGCTGTGTGAGAATGAGGGCGACACAGACAGCATTCCGCCACAGCACGGCCCCGCCGTGATTGCTCGGGGCGGCGCAGGTAATCTGGGCCGCCGGGACGGGTAAGGGCTTGCGGCGCTCCCTCCGTCTGTGGCGTCGCCCGGGCCGGTGCGTCCCGGCGGGAACTATGGGGGATATCCCCGGCAGTGGTTTGGGCATGGGGGGTGGTGGGGCGTGCTGTGATGAATTTAAATTGGCGTATTTCATCACGGTGGTGTGAGGAAATGCCCAGGCGGGTTATGAGCAAAGGACCACCCTTTCCTGGGATCTTTTTGGATAGGTGTGCCTAGGCGGTTATGAGCGAATCACCACCGTCATCTAGGATCTTTTGAGGAATTTGCTCAGGCGGCCCCTGAGAGGAGGAGACGAGGCCCCGTCAGGAGGCCCGTCCACCTCGCCGGCGCGCCCGTGATGTGCAGAAATATCGCAGCGGTGGTGTGTGCTATAGCGGCGGGGCAGTGAGGGGCGGGATGCTGTGTGAGAATGAGGGCGACACAGACAGCATTCCGCCACAGCACGGCCCCGCCGTGATTGCTCGGGGCGGCGCAGGTAATCTGGGCCGCCGGGACGGGTAAGGGCTTGCGGCGCTCCCTCCGTCTGTGGCGTCGCCCGGGCCGGTGCGTCCCGGCGGGAACTATGGGGGATATCCCCGGCAGTGGTTTGGGCATGGGGGGTGGTGGGGCGTGCTGTGATGAATTTAAATTGGCGTATTTCATCACGGTGGTGTGAGGAAATGCCCAGGCGGGTTATGAGCAAAGGACCACCCTTTCCTGGGATCTTTTTGAATAGGTGTGCCTAGGCGGTTATGAGCGAATCACCACCGTCATCTAGGATCTTTTGAGGAATTTGCTCAGGCGGCCCCTGAGAGGAGGAGACGAGGACCCGTCAGGAGGCCCGTCCACCTCGCCGGCGCGCCCGTGATGTGCAGAAATATCGCAGCGGTGGTGTGTGCTATAGCGGCGGGGCAGTGAGGGGCGGGATGCTGTGTGAGAATGAGGGCGACACAGACAGCATTCCGCCACAGCACGGCCCCGCCGTGATTGCTCGGGGCGGCGCAGGTAATCTGGGCCGCCGGGACGGGTAAGGGCTTGCGGCGCTCCCTCCGTCTGTGGCGTCGCCCGGGCCGGTGCGTCCCGGCGGGAACTATGGGGGATATCCCCGGCAGTGGTTTGGGCATGGGGGGTGGTGGGGCGTGCTGTGATGAATTTAAATTGGCGTATTTCATCACGGTGGTGTGAGGAAATGCCCAGGCGGGTTATGAGCAAAGGACCACCCTTTCCTGGGATCTTTTTGGATAGGTGTGCCTAGGCGGTTATGAGCGAATCACCACCGTCATCTAGGATCTTTTGAGGAATTTGCTCAGGCGGCCCTGAGAGGAGGAGACGAGGACCCGTCAGGAGGCCCGTCCACCTCGCCGGCGCGCCCGTGATGTGCAGAAATATCGCAGCGGTGGTGTGTGCTATAGCGGCGGGGCAGTGAGGGGCGGGATGCTGTGTGAGAATGAGGGCGACACAGACAGCATTCCGCCACAGCACGGCCCCGCCGTGATTGCTCGGGGCGGCGCAGGTAATCTGGGCCGCCGGGACGGGTAAGGGCTTGCGGCGCTCCCTCCGTCTGTGGCGTCGCCCGGGCCGGTGCGTCCCGGCGGGAACTATGGGGGATATCCCCGGCAGTGGTTTGGGCATGGGGGGTGGTGGGGCGTGCTGTGATGAATTTAAATTGGCGTATTTCATCACGGTGGTGTGAGGAAATGCCCAGGCGGGTTATGAGCAAAGGACCACCCTTTCCTGGGATCTTTTTGGATAGGTGTGCCTAGGCGGTTATGAGCGAATCACCACCGTCATCTAGGATCTTTTGAGGAATTTGCTCAGGCGGCCCCTGAGAGGAGGAGACGAGGACCCGTCAGGAGGCCCGTCCACCTCGCCGGCGCGCCCGTGATGTGCAGAAATATCGCAGCGGTGGTGTGTGCTATAGCGGCGGGGCAGTGAGGGGCGGGATGCTGTGTGAGAATGAGGGCGACACAGACAGCATTCCGCCACAGCACGGCCCCGCCGTGATTGCTCGGGGCGGCGCAGGTAATCTGGGCCGCCGGGACGGGTAAGGGCTTGCGGCGCTCCCTTCGTCTGTGGCGTCGCCCGGGCCGGTGCGTCCCGGCGGGAACTATGGGGGATATCCCCGGCAGTGGTTTGGGCATGGGGGGTGGTGGAGCGTGCTGTGATGAATTTAAATTGGCGTATTTCATCACGGTGGTGTGAGGAAATGCCCAGGCGGGTTATGAGCAAAGGACCACCCTTTCCTGGGATCTTTTTGAATAGGTGTGCCTAGGCGGTTATGAGCGAATCACCACCGTCATCTAGGATCTTTTGAGGAATTTGCTCAGGCGGCCCCTGAGAGGAGGAGACGAGGACCCGTCAGGAGGCCCGTCCACCTCGCCGGCGCGCCCGTGATGTGCAGAAATATCGCAGCGGTGGTGTGTGCTATAGCGGCGGGGCAGTGAGGGGCGGGATGCTGTGTGAGAATGAGGGCGACACAGACAGCATTCCGCCACAGCACGGCCCCGCCGTGATTGCTCGGGGCGGCGCAGGTAATCTGGGCCGCCGGGACGGGTAAGGGCTTGCGGCGCTCCCTCCGTCTGTGGCGTCGCCCGGGCCGGTGCGTCCCGGCGGGAACTATGGGGGATATCCCCGGCAGTGGTTTGGGCATGGGGGGTGGTGGGGCGTGCTGTGATGAATTTAAATTGGCGTATTTCATCACGGTGGTGTGAGGAAATGCCCAGGCGGGTTATGAGCAAAGGACCACCCTTTCCTGGGATCTTTTTGGATAGGTGTGCCTAGGCGGTTATGAGCGAATCACCACCGTCATCTAGGATCTTTTGAGGAATTTGCTCAGGCGGCCCCTGAGAGGAGGAGACGAGGACCCGTCAGGAGGCCCGTCCACCTCGCCGGCGCGCCCGTGATGTGCAGAAATATCGCAGCGGTGGTGTGTGCTATAGCGGCGGGGCAGTGAGGGGCGGGATGCTGTGTGAGAATGAGGGCGACACAGACAGCATTCCGCCACAGCACGGCCCCGCCGTGATTGCTCGGGGCGGCGCAGGTAATCTGGGCCGCCGGGACGGGTAAGGGCTTGCGGCGCTCCCTCCGTCTGTGGCGTCGCCCGGGCCGGTGCGTCCCGGCGGGAACTATGGGGGATATCCCCGGCAGTGGTTTGGGCATGGGGGGTGGTGGGGCGTGCTGTGATGAATTTAAATTGGCGTATTTCATCACGGTGGTGTGAGGAAATGCCCAGGCGGGTTATGAGCAAAGGACCACCCTTTCCTGGGATCTTTTTGGATAGGTGTGCCTAGGCGGTTATGAGCGAATCACCACCGTCATCTAGGATCTTTTGAGGAATTTGCTCAGGCGGCCCCTGAGAGGAGGAGACGAGGACCCGTCAGGAGGCCCGTCCACCTCGCCGGCGCGCCCGTGATGTGCAGAAATATCGCAGCGGTGGTGTGTGCTATAGCGGCGGGGCAGTGAGGGGCGGGATGCTGTGTGAGAATGAGGGCGACACAGACAGCATTCCGCCACAGCACGGCCCCGCCGTGATTGCTCGGGGCGGCGCAGGTAATCTGGGCCGCCGGGACGGGTAAGGGCTTGCGGCGCTCCCTTCGTCTGTGGCGTCGCCCGGGCCGGTGCGTCCCGGCGGGAACTATGGGGGATATCCCTGGCAGTGGTTTGGGCATGGGGGGTGGTGGGGCGTGCTGTGATGAATTTAAATTGGCGTATTTCATCACGGTGGTGTGAGGAAATGCCCAGGCGGGTTATGAGCAAAGGACCACCCTTTCCTAGGATCTTTTTGGATAGGTGTGCCTAGGCGGTTATGAGCGAATCACCACCGTCATCTAGGATCTTTTGAGGAATTTGCTCAGGCGGCCCCTGAGAGGAGGAGACGAGGACCCGTCAGGAGGCCCGTCCACCTCGCCGGCGCGCCCGTGATGTGCAGAAATATCGCAGCGGTGGTGTGTGCTATAGCGGCGGGGCAGTGAGGGGCGGGATGCTGTGTGAGAATGAGGGCGACACAGACAGCATTCCGCCACAGCACGGCCCCGCCGTGATTGCTCGGGGCGGCGCAGGTAATCTGGGCCGCCGGGACGGGTAAGGGCTTGCGGCGCTCCCTCCGTCTGTGGCGTCGCCCGGGCCGGTGCGTCCCGGCGGGAACTATGGGGGATATCCCCGGCAGTGGTTTGGGCATGGGGGGTGGTGGGGCGTGCTGTGATGAATTTAAATTGGCGTATTTCATCACGGTGGTGTGAGGAAATGCCCAGGCGGGTTATGAGCGAAGGACCACCCTTTCCTGGGATCTTTTTGGATAGGTGTGCCTAGGCGGTTATGAGCGAATCACCACCGTCATCTAGGATCTTTTGAGGAATTTGCTCAGGCGGCCCCTGAGAGGAGGAGACGAGGACCCGTCAGGAGGCCCGTCCACCTCGCCGGCGCGCCCGTGATGTGCAGAAATATCGCAGCGGTGGTGTGTGCTATAGCGGCGGGGCAGTGAGGGGCGGGATGCTGTGTGAGAATGAGGGCGACACAGACAGCATTCCGCCACAGCACGGCCCCGCCGTGATTGCTCGGGGCGGCGCAGGTAATCTGGGCCGCCGGGACGGGTAAGGGCTTGCGGCGCTCCCTCCGTCTGTGGCGTCGCCCGGGCCGGTGCGTCCCGGCGGGAACTATGGGGGATATCCCCGGCAGTGGTTTGGGCATGGGGGGTGGTGGGGCGTGCTGTGATGAATTTAAATTGGCGTATTTCATCACGGTGGTGTGAGGAAATGCCCAGGCGGGTTATGAGCAAAGGACCACCCTTTCCTGGGATCTTTTTGGATAGGTGTGCCTAGGCGGTTATGAGCGAATCACCACCGTCATCTAGGATCTTTTGAGGAATTTGCTCAGGCGGGTTATGAGCGAATCACCACCCTTTCCTGAGATCTTTTTGGATGTTGTGTCCAGGCGGTTATGAGCGAATCACCACCGTCATCTGGAATCTTTTAGGAGAATTTGCCTAGGCGGTTATGGGCTGACCACCACCGTCATCTAGGATCTTTTTGGGATTGGACAGAGAGCAGGGTAGGAGAAGAGAGAGTAGCCAGCGGCTAGAGGAAGCGTCGAATGAAGAAAAAGGCGCAGGATCCGAGTTTTTATAGCCAAGGGAGCCTTCTCCTTCCAACCCCCTGTTAGGGGTTGATGGAGGGGCTCCAGGTTGTGCACTCTGGATCCTGCTGCTTGTCTCCCCACTCGTACCGTTTATTGGTAGCAACTAAAGTTTAGCGGTCAAATAATTGGCGAGAACTTGATTCTAGTTGGAGTGGTTCCTGGAGGGGCTCACGACAATATGGTTTTGTGCAATTAATTGTATTTTTCATGAATATACCTAACATTCACATCCACAGACCATCATCAGCTTGAACCTACATGTAGAATAATGAGAAACACCTTGAATGGTATTTACAACGTTGTAGTCTAGCTGTACTTCCAGTCCCGTTCATTTCATGTCGGAAAATATAGTCACTGTATCTATAGGTTGTCGTTATGTAAATTTACCAATGACTACGAACTAGGAGGGTTACTTCCATGCTGATGATTTACAGCATAACAAGGACTACTACGTGCCTATTTTATGCAATCTTCTCTAAGGATCGATGTAGGGAGCTTGAACCAACATGCACAGCAGCCAGCTGATGAGGAAAAAGCTATGTTGGTTGAGCAAACGATTATCGTAACCAATGAAGTACTATTAATGAAAGTTGTTCATTTTATGATCATAAGGAAAGCTGTTAGGTATTTCCTTACTGTAAGGCAAGCCACTTGGGGTAAAAAAATTAACATATTGTGTAACATGTCGAACTACATATCAACAGCTGACGGCTGAGCTCTTCCCTTTTTCCCATTTTTCGGTCTTTTGGTATGGAATACTGCAGCCATTGACCAGAATGGCAGCATTATTCCATTTCGTGAGACGAAAAATAGGAAAAAGTACAGCTGTCAACTGCGGATATGTAGTTGGCCCCTGGCCAGAAGACAGCGCTCCTGGCAGTCATTATTTTTTTGGGTCGGCTATACCTCCTACCTACACTTTCTTCGAAGGCTGAACGTAGGGAGTAGTGAGCTTGAACCAACATGCACAGCCAGCTGATGGGGAAAAAGCTGTTTGCTTGAGCAGACACATTATCGTAACCAATGAAGTACTACTGAGATGTGATTATTGCTTAGCACTGACGAGGACACATGAAGGGTAACCCCATGAAAGATAATTCGGAGTTAATTATAGGTACAAAATTCTTTAAAACAAAATCAGCTTGAACCTGCATGTAAAATAACAAACACCTTGAATGGTAGTTACAAGGTTCTTATGCAGCTATAGTTCCAGTCCCGTTCTTTTCATGTCGGAAAATATGACCAAGGTTGTCGTTATGTAAATTTACCAATGACTTTACGAACAAGGAGGGTTACTTCCATGCTGCTGATTTACAGCATAAAAGGACTACTAATTGCCTATTGTATGCAATATTCTCTAAGGATCGATGTAGTGAGCATGAACCAACATGCACAGCCAGCTGTTGGGGAAAAAGCTGTTTGCTTGAGCTGACACATTATCGTAACCAATGAAGTACTACTGAGATGTGATTATTGCTTAGCACTGAAGAGGACGCATGAAGGGTAACCCCATGAAAGATAATTCGGAGTTAATTATAGGTACAAAATTCTTTAAAACAACCAATAGCGATCTGTGGCAACGTTGTATCATTTGCGTTCCCTCAAAGTATAACTCCCTGAATCTAGGTACTTGATTATGATATCTTGTTTTGTTCTTCAAAAATACCTGTATAATATGGTTGTTCTATGTAATGAATTGCGTTTTTCATGATACATACCTAACTCCCACATCCACTGAACATAATCAGCTTGAACCTACATGTAGAATAACAAACACCTTGAATGGTAGTTAAGCTATAGTTCCAGTCCCGTTCTTTTCATGTCGGAAAATATGGCCACTGTATATATAGGTTGTCGTTATGTAAATTTCTCAATGATTTCACGAACTGTTGAATTAAATAATTAATTGATAATAATTAGGTATTAATTCTTAATTTATATTTTACATTAACATTTATACAATAACTAACTTACTATTGTTATAAATAATATCCAGTGATTACTTGATCATATGTAACGATACAGTTATCATTATTCGACTGGAAGGCCATTATTACCTGTGCTCTCTTATGAACAAAGTGGCTCTCCTGAATAAATCATATTTTTTCGTCCTCTATCATCCAGCGAGTTTTTCATTTTAACATGGTGTCAGGTGATCTCAATCGTCATATCAAGTGGTTCGTTTTAATTATTTTCAATTTCGATAATCTTTATGCAGCGTGATTCGGGCATTGATGATTCGGTGTATCAACGGAACAGTCTTGTGGCCGGCAACCCATCGGCTGATGAGCATAAGATTACCGTGAGTACCACTGCAGCCCAGCAAACCATCATGACTACGATTAATTTACCGCCGAGCTTCGGATCACTGGAAATCGACGGGGTTTCCACCACTAATTTATCAAAAAAGTGGTCGGATTGGCACAAGCAGTTTAACCTCTACATCGTGGCTACGGGGTTTGATTCACAGCCCGACAGGCGGAAAGTTGCCATTCTCTTAAGCCTAATAGGAACGCAGGTTATGCCTATTTTCAACTCGTTCCAGGTCGACGAAAGTACCATCAAGTAAGATGAACTGTTCGCCAAATTCGAAGAATATTTCACTCCGAAGAAAAACATCACGGTGGAGCGTCATAACCTCCTTACCCGTCATCACAATCCATCGATGAGTAAGTCACTGCTCTAAAAAACTTGAGCCATACCTGAGAATTGAAAGACCTGCGAGACTCTTAGGTTAAGGATGTCCTAATTCTCGGATTAAGTGGAGAAAATAAGAAAATGAGAGAGCGACTACTGCAAGAAACCGATCTTGATTTACCCAAAGCCATTTCATTGTGCAAATCTTATGAGCTTTCACAGCTACAAGCACAAGCTTTGGAAAGACCGTCCGAATCCGATCAGCAGATCAAGGTCTGAACTTGCTAGAATGGAGGTAGATCAAGTGATTTCTAAAGTAAATGAACCTTCGGATTGGGTAAGCTCTATGGTTGTGACCACCAAAAAGTCAAATGATCTTCGAATATGCATTGATCCAAGGAATCTTAACAAAAATTTGAAAAGGGAACATTTTCAGCCACCTACTTTAGAAGACATTAGAGCAAAAATAAACAAAGCGTCGGTGTTCACTACACTTGATGCTAATTCTGGGTTTTGGATAGTCCCTGTAGATGAAGAAAGTACCAGGCTTCTCACTTTTAACACTCCCTGGGGTAGGTACAAGTTCCTTAGACTTCCTTTTGGTATATCTGTGGCCAGTGAAATTTTTCATGCAAAAATGCAGCAAATATTTGGAGGTCTCCCAGGAGTATGCGTGTTTCTGGACGATTTATTAATTTTTGGTAATTCTATTGAAGAACACAACGCTAGGTTACAAGCTGTGCTTGATCGGGCAAAATCCTATATCAAGTTTAATAAATTGAGATGCAAATTCGCCCTGACTGAAATTAAATACCTTGGCCACAAGTTCTCAAAAAACGGAATACGCCCAGATGACTCTAAGATAAAAGCAATTTGTGACATGCCAGTCCCAAAAGATAAAAATAACGTACGAAGATTTTTAGGCATGATTACCTACTTAGGTAGTTACATCAATAACGTGTCAGAGAAAACTGAGCCCCTCCGATTACTGATCAGGAAAGACAGTGTATGGAAATGGGAGGCAAATCATCAAAAATCATTCGAACGTCTAAAATCTGAAATAACTTCCGCACCAATTTTGGCGCATTTTGACGTCATTAGCCCTATTACTCTAACAGTGGATGCCTCGAAATCAGCTGTAGGCGCATGCCTTCTCCAAAACAACAAGCCTGTGGCTTATGCATCCCAAACTCTCACGAAAAGTCAACAAAACTACCCTCAAATAGGTAAAGAGCTGTATGCTGTAGTATTTGCTTGTAAACGCTTCTATCAGTACATTTTTGGTCAGTCGATTATTATAGAAACTGATCATGCTCCTCTAGTATCACTCAGTAGAAAACCTCTAGGAAGAGTACCACCTAGTCTACTATTAATGTCCCTAAAATTGCAACAATTTGATTTCAAATTGGTACACAAGCCAGGGAAATTTATGTACGTGGCAGACGCATTGTCGCGAGCCCCCTTAGCTGATACTGATGATTGTATTGATGAAATGTCACAGTTCATGTAAATTGGGTTCATGGTTCTTTGGCCATACATCCAAAGACCTTGGCTCAAATCCAAGCCGAAACGGAAAAGGATAACACCTTAACATTGATCAAAAAATATTGTGCATGCGGTTGGCCTGAGAATAAAAATCAATTAGAAGATTCTGTCAGATGTTTCCGGAGTTTCCGTGATGAATTGTCAGCTGTTAGAGGGTAATCATGAAGAATTCCAGCATTGTTGTTCCGAGAAGTATGGTGAATATTATTTTGCGCAAAATCAGCGCAAAAATAGTCATATGGGTGTGGAAAAAGCAAAAAGTTTAATTCGTGGTGTACTGTTTTGGCCTCAAATGACAACTGATATAGACAATTTTGAACTGTTCTGCTTGTATAAAATTTAAACCTAATCAAAGGTATGAGCCTTTGATTCCTCACGAAATTCCGAATTTACCATGGCAAAAGTTAAGTGCCGATTTTTTTGAATTTGAATCTCAAACATATCTTGTTGTAATGGATTATTTTTCCAAGTACATCGAGGTGATAAAAGTTAATTCAACCAATGCTGCGACAACGATAATGAACATATGAAAGCTATTTTTAGTAGGCACGGAATTCCTATGGTATTACAAACAGATAACGGTCCACCTTGGGACTCCAAGGAGTTCAAAGTTTTCATGAATAATTGGGAAATAGAACACAGCACAAGTAGCTGTAATTATGCACGTAGTAATGGACAGGCTGAAAGCGGCGTTAAAATAGCTAAAAACATATTTAAAAAATGTAAAGAAGCAAATGTCGATTTCTTCTTAGCTTTGTTACACTACCGAAATACGCCAAAAGGAAAACTGGGTTCGCCTGCTCAAATTTTAATGTCAAGGCGTTTACGGTGTGTACTCCCAATTCATCAAAAACTATTGGCCCCTAAAATATTGTCTCCTGCTAGTCAAAGGAAGTTAATAATCGAAAATCAAAACAGAAACAAAGCACATCATGATGAAAGATCTCATACACTCAAAGATTTAAAAATAGGCCAAAAAGTATTTTTCAAGAAAAATACGAAATCTCATTGGGAGGAAGCAGTTGTTGAAAAATTTGCCGGTCCTCGTTCGTACTTCGTCAGAAGTATGAATGATTTTATCGCCGCAATCGAGTGCATATATATTTGCTGGTCCTGATCCTATTCTAAAACAAATCGCAAACGATCAACGAGTACCTATGCAACATCAAAGTTCGCCGAAACCTCTTTCACCCATTAAACAACATCAGGAACCAAACAAAGTAACTCCGGCAGAGCATAATATTTCTCAACCGTCATCACTTCACAACACAACACCGCCAAGTTCCAAACAAAACGAAGTAAGAACTAGGTTTGGAAGGTTAATAAAGGAACCAAAGCGCTTACAATTTTAGCTAAGATATCATTAAAACCTATTCTAATAACTACAACAATTGATAAATAAATAATAACAATAATAAGAAAAATATATATACATATGCAAATGAGAATGTATGTAATGTATACGAGTTGTTCCTTGTGGGGAACATAAATGTATTTATGCCGTACCAACTAAAATAGTATGTTAAATTTTATATGCAAAAAAAAAGAGAAAAAAACCACAGTCATGCAGCATGGCTATAAGAGCGAATTTTCGAAGTTTTCGGCATCTTCCTCCTCCGCCTAAAATTTTCTGAAAATTAATTTTCGGCCAATGTTTTCCCAACTTGATACCATACAAAATTAAAGCAGGAGTAGTTTTACGCAAAGTAAAATTTGGGGTGGAAGGAGGGGGAGGGGGAAATCAAAAATATTTTGAATACCAGAAGAGTAGGTATTGGGTACGTAACAAATTTTTTGTTCCATTTTTTGCCGAGTAACACCTCGGTTTGTAGATTTTCCAACGCTGAACACGATGGTGAAGTCAGAATTGCGATATCCCATTCCGTTATCAGATTAGAGCAGACGAACCAGGAAGAACATCTCAAGAAATAACCACGTTCCTTCATCTTCAAAGTGCTCCAGTTTGAGAATGGAATGAGATATCGCAATTCTGATTTCACCATCGTGTTCAGCGTACAAAAACCTTTAAAATGAGGTGTCACTTGTCAGACTTTTTCATTTTGGGAATTTATGGGTAATTTCCCCCCCCCAAAACTCCCCCTTAGGGTGACCCGATTCTGCCCATCTTCGAACTTAGCCTGTCGATTGCCAAGACAGATTTTTCATGCAAATTTGAACTTTTTATCTCAATTCTTTCGAGAGTTATCGTCTGGAATGACACATACATATATAAATATATAAATATATATATATATATATATATATATATATATATATATATATACACATATAATTTTTGGTGTCTTTCGGCAGGGAATTCAGGATGGTCTGAAACGGATTTTGGTATAAAAATCTTTCGGAAATTCGAGTTTTAAAAATTTTGGACCGAGAACAATAGCTTCCTTTTCTTCAAAAATTCGCTAAAAGAGCATGTTGAATTAAATAATTAAGTAATTGATAATAATTATTAATTCTAAATTTATCTTTTACATTTTTACATTAACATTTATACAATAACTAACTTACTATTGTTATAAATAATATCCAGTGATTACTTGATCATATGTAACGATACAGTTATCATTATTCGACTGGAAGGCCATTATTACCTGTGCTCTCTTATGAACAAAGTGGCTCTCCTGAATAAATCATATTTTTTCATCCTCTATCATCCAGCGAGTTTTTCATTTCAACACGAACAAGGAGGGTTACTTCAATGCTGTCGACTTACAGTATAACAAGGACTACCTACCTGCCTATGTTACTCGATCTTCTCTATGGTCAATGTAGGTAGCTTGAACCAACACGCACAGCAGCCAGCTGATGAGGAAAAAGCCGACGCATTACCGTAACCGATGAAGTACTACAGAGACGCGGTTAATAAAAGGTGTTAATAGTAGTTAATAAGAAGGAAAGCTTTTTGGTATTTCCTTACATCGTAAAGTAAGCCTAAGCCTACTTCAAGCCATTCCTTTTGTCACCCTTTTAAAAACAAACAGGTCTAATTAAGATTAAAAATGTCTAAATTAGACGGGGAAAAATCGCCTGTAAATAACACTATACTAAACTGCTCTTTAAGTGGTAAGTGCGTGGGCCCCATAACACTGTTATGACCTAGTCATATATTTCATTCATGACAGCGGTCCTCCCAATAGGTAACTTTGGTTTCGCCTCGCAGGGTGCCAAGCTCACATTGGCTTGGCTCGGTGCCAAGGTCCCAAAAGTACACATGGGACCGTTCCAATTAATTATCATTATCACCAGTGAATAATGATTTAAATTATTTTTACCAGCTGATGCTTTAAATAATCATTTGCCAGTAAATAATGGTGTAAAAACTAATTGTTGATTGTTCCCCCGCGTGAACATGTTCTTTGCCATAAACATAAATCGATTTTAGTCTGAACCATCCCCAACTATTTCTAACGATTGTTTTAATATCTTGTGGGTACAATAAATGTCAGTTATCTCCAGCGGTATATAGCCCATCTTTGAACTCATTTCTTTTGTTAAATGCGTAACGCTTTTAGCCGCGAGTTAAAATCTACTACCATTGTCAATATAAGAGCAACTGTGCCTTCAACTGCATCTTCGTCAAAACAAGCCACCTCGCATCCTACTACTATTCCTATTCCCTATTCCATTTCGTGAGACGAAAAATAGGAAAAAGCACAGCTGTCAACTGCGGATATGTAGTTGGCCCCTGGCCAGAAGACAGCGCTCCTGGCAGTCATTATTTTTTTGGGTCGGCTATACCTCCTACTACCTCCTACTAAATGTGAAGTTGCGTATATTCATTGAGGCCCCCTGCTAATATAAAAAATGTGGATATAGAATATTAGAATTGCCGATGCAAGTAAATAATCACTCAAATTACTTATTTAGTCGTTTATTAAATATCTATATTATTTAGTAAATACATTCATTATTGTTAAATCCGTTTACTGGTTTATTGATTATTAAATTTATGATTTACAAAATTTATTCAATAAATTATGTATTGGAATTAAAATTAATTATTTAAATTAAATACCCACCCCCACCACAAATTTTGTTTATTCCATAAATGTTTATTCATTTATTTTTATTAATTAAATTTTTTATGAATTGAATTTATTACATTTTTATTTTAGTATGGAAATTGGCCAAATAACAGTTAGTTATTATGGTGATCGATCTATCACTTGCATTCCATACTGTACAGTTGTCGACTATTTGGATTCGGCTTCAGAGATTTAAAACATCATTTTGGCCAGATTTAAAATTCACTGAGGCCAACTTATTCACATCGCAAATTGGATGAACGCGGCGAAAGCCATTTCCTCCAGCTGAGTTGGCTTCTGCGAATATACCAAACGTGAATATGAAATAATACTATCGGATCGCCAGGAGCGACTTGGAAAAAAAACAGCAACGGAATGAATAACCAACCATGGTACTATACAATTTTCTGACAATTCGTCAAAACTGAAAAGATATCAGAGCATCAGTCCTATGCTGAATTGAGCTGACAGATGGATTTACTGAGTCTTGGAGCTTTTTTCGGAAGAAAGCACATATATGAAAATTGGCCTAATAACCGACTGGCGATGGAATGGCACGTGAAATGACATACAGCAGGGTAGTGGACTACTTTGATTTGGCTCCACAGATTTAAAACAGAGTAACTTGGGGAAAAAGTATTAACGTAACACATTGTAGTTATAATAATAGTTAAAAAGAAAAATTTGAAGAAACAGCTCCGACTCAAGTGGGCCCCACTAAAAATGTAAAGTTGCGTATATTCATTGAGGATCACTGCTAATATCGAAAATGTGGATATAGAATATTATAATTGCAGACACAAGTGAATAATCACTCAAATCACTTATTTAGTTAGTTATTAAATCTCTATATTATTTATTAAATACTGTTATTATTTGTTAAATCTGTTTACTGGTTTATTACTCATTAAATTTATTGATTTACAAAATGTATTAAATAAATTATATATTTGAATTAAAATTATTTATTTAAATTAAATATTCATTTCTTCCATTAATTTTATTCCGGTTCATTTGTTTATTATTCTATTTTTCCCCATTCAATTTATTCTCTTCTCCTCCCCATTTCATCTATCCCCCCCACCCCCACCACTACCACATTTTGATTATTCCATAAAAGTTTATTCATTTGTTTTTATTAATCAAATTTTTTATGAACTGAATTTTTTATATTTTTATTTTAGCATGAAAATTGGCCAAATAACAGTTCATCACTTTAATGGAATACGATTCGAAGCACCTACAGTTGTGGAAACATGATGTTGAACATTACTAACGGGTTGACATCTATATTCAACATGTGTTTCGGATAGTTGAACAATACATTCTCGTTCAAGGTTTCGACCACGATTTGCACTCTAAATTTGTAAAGGTAAATATACTTAGGGACTAGGTATATTAATTCCGTTAGGTTATGGGCCCAGCACGCTTCCACTGCACGGAAGCGTGGAAGTTGGTGCCAGTACGCTTAGTCGGACTTTTCTGTTGGTGGGAGATTAAGGTCAGTAGAGAGAGGAGAAGAAGTGTCTTTCTGTAGGTGATCGTGAAATTTCCACCATGAGCATTCAGAAAATTGATAGTTTGACGAAGGTGAATTACGACACCTGGAACGTCTTGATGGAGGCTTTGTTGGAGAAGACCGACGGTATAGGACATGCAGATGGGACTATTACTTGCCCAGAAGTCTATGAAGGAGCTGGAGATGCTGTGAGAACTCGGCTACTAGTTGGGATAAAGCGGACCGGAAAGTTCGTGCTGACATACTCCCTGCCATTTCTCCACCAGAAATAAAGCAAATAAATGATTGCAAGACATCGAGAGAGTTGTGGATAAAATTATAATCGATCTACCAATCCAAAGGAAAGCATCGTTATTCTAGGAAAGCATCCTTATTGAAACAACTCATGCTCCATAAGATGACGATGCAAGGGATCACTTGGCCACATTTTTTGATGCAGTAGATAAGCTACAGGCAATGGGTGTAGAGATACATCCAGACTTGTTTATAATTATGTTACTGTATAGTCCCCGGGAAAGCTTCGACAATTTTCGATGTGCAACTGAAACCAGATGATCTTCCAAACCCCGACAACCTGAAGGTTAAAATCATTGAGCAATGGGACTCAAGAATGGAAAAACGTAGAGACCCCAAAGCACTTGATCGCCAAGAACAAATTCCAACAGAATGGAGGTGACTTTAAATTCAAATGCAACAGATGCAAGAAACGAGGGTACAAAGCTGCTAATTGCAATCAGAAAAAGGCTGCGATGACCTCTGAGGAGACGTTACTGACGGGAGTTGCAGAAATGGACGATTGTATGAATGTTACCACATCTACTTGGTGTCTCGATGGTGGATGCAGTTCGTGTGTGTGCTGAGCAATCGAAACTTACCTCATTGGAAAACTGTGAATCCAATAAGGTCAACCTCGCGAATAAATCCTCAGCAAACATCAATGGCAAAGGACCAGTGAGTGTGCGTGAAAGTAGATGAGTTGAAAGGCTGTACGTACCTGAATTACGTTCAAACCTTTTGTCTGTAAGTAAAATAACTGACATGGGTCATAAAGTTATTTTCACGAAACAGTCAGCAGAAGTTCGTAACAAAGATAGAAAAGTAATCGTGATTGCCAACAGAGTAAATGGGCTGTACCAAGTTAGTGAAGCTATTGAAACAACTGCGACAACAATAGCGGCTGATGAAAAGGCAAATGCTGCAGAAACAAAGCCCAAAACTAAAATTGAAATGTGGCATCAGAGATATGGTCATTTGAATGAGGCTGACTTGAAAGATTTGTACACAAGCAGGAAGGCTAGAGGGATGGATCTGTCTGGATGCAAGAATCTACCTGCACAGTCTGAGCCTGACTGCACAGTAAACGTTTCACAAATTAAATTTTATTAATAAAATTGAATCGTTAAAATGATAAAATAAATGTTAATTTTCATAAAATTATTATGATTGGAACAATTTGCGGATAGCAGCGGCTGGGGGGAATATCAACGTAATGAATAACCACGGAACCATACAAATTTTTGACAATTTTTTAAAAGTGAAAAGATATCCCAGTCTTAGTCTTACGCTGAACTGAGCTGACTGATGGGTTTACTGAGTCATAGAGCTGTTTTCCGAGGACAGTACCTATAACAACTGGACAAATGATAGATAAACATGTGAAATGATAGCGCCATTGACTATTTTGATTGGGCTTCACAGATTCAAAACTGAAGTAACTTGGGGGAAGCAAATATTATCGTATTATGTAACATGTCGAACCACTGCTGAGCTTTTCCCTTTTTCTTTTACAGTCATCTGGTATGTAATACTGCAGCCATTGACCAGAATGGCTGCATTATTCCATTTCGGGAGACGGAAAAACGGGAAAAAGCGCATCCATCAACTGCTGAAATGTAGCGCTCCTGGCAGTCATTATTTTTGTGGGCTGGCTATACTTCCTACCAACACTCTTTTCCAAGGCTGAACATAGGGAGTATAGCGCGTGCACAGCAGCCAGCTGATGGGGAAGAAGCTGTGTTCGTTTGAGCTGACATCATCGTAGCCAATGAAGTGCGACTATTTCCTAGCATTGACGTCGTTATCGTCGACGCATCAAGGGTTACTCCACAAAATATAATCAATCCGGAGCTAGTTATAGGTACAAAATTCTTTAAAACAACCAACATCGATCTGCAGGGATGTTGTATCATTTGCGTTCCATTACTCAGTATTACTCCTCGAATCGAGGTCCTTGATTACGACCTCTTCTTTTTATTCTTCGAAAATACCTATATAATATGTGTGATGAATTTAAATTGGCGTATTTCATCACGGTGGTGTGAGGAAATGCCCAGGCGGGTTATGAGCGAAGGACCACCCTTTCCTGGGATCTTTTTGGATAGGTGTGCCTAGGCGGTTATGAGCGAATCACCACCGTCATCTAGGATCTTTTGAGGAATTTGCTCAGGCGGCCCCTGAGAGGAGGAGACGAGGACCCGTCAGGAGGCCCGTCCACCTCGCCGGCGCGCCCGTGATGTGCAGAAATATCGCAGCGGTGGTGTGTGCTATAGCGGCGGGGCAGTGAGGGGCGGGATGCTGTGTGAGAATGAGGGCGACACAGACAGCATTCCGCCACAGCACGGCCCCGCCGTGATTGCTCGGGGCGGCGCAGGTAATCTGGGCCGCCGGGACGGGTAAGGGCTTGCGGCGCTCCCTCCGTCTGTGGCGTCGCCCGGGCCGGTGCGTCCCGGCGGGAACTATGGGGGATATCCCCGGCAGTGGTTTGGGCATGGGGGGTGGTGGGGCGTGCTGTGATGAATTTAAATTGGCGTATTTCATCACGGTGGTGTGAGGAAATGCCCAGGCGGGTTATGAGCAAAGGACCACCCTTTCCTGGGATCTTTTTGGATAGGTGTGCCTAGGCGGTTATGAGCGAATCACCACCGTCATCTAGGATCTTTTGAGGAATTTGCTCAGGCGGGTTATGAGCGAATCACCACCCTTTCCTGAGATCTTTTTGGATGTTGTGTCCAGGCGGTTATGAGCGAATCACCACCGTCATCTGGAATCTTTTAGGAGAATTTGCCTAGGCGGTTATGGGCTGACCACCACCGTCATCTAGGATCTTTTTGGGATTGGACAGAGAGCAGGGTAGGAGAAGAGAGAGTAGCCAGCGGCTAGAGGAAGCGTCGAATGAAGAAAAAGGCGCAGGATCCGAGTTTTTATAGCCAAG
Source organism: Leptopterna dolabrata (assembly GCA_954871275.1). Classification (NCBI taxonomy): domain Eukaryota; kingdom Metazoa; phylum Arthropoda; class Insecta; order Hemiptera; family Miridae; genus Leptopterna; species Leptopterna dolabrata. The sequence continues at coordinate 19,689 of CATPAC010000065.1, read as the reverse complement.
GGAGCCTTCTCCTTCCAACCCCCTGTTAGGGGTTGATGGAGGGGCTCCAGGTTGTGCACTCTGGATCCTGCTGCTTGTCTCCCCACTCGTACCGTTTATTGGTAGCAACTAAAGTTTAGCGGTCAAATAATTGGCGAGAACTTGATTCTAGTTGGAGTGGTTCCTGGAGGGGCTCACGACAATATGGTTTTGTGCAATTAATTGTATTTTTCATGAACATACCTAACATTCACATCCACAGACCATCATCAGCTTGAACCTACATGTAGAATAATGAGAAACACCTTGAATGGTATTTACAACGTTGTAGTCTAGCTGTACTTCCAGTCCCGTTCATTTCATGTCGGAAAATATAGTCACTGTATCTATAGGTTGTCGTTATGTAAATTTACCAATGACTACGAACTAGGAGGGTTACTTCCATGCTGATGATTTACAGCATAACAAGGACTACTACGTGCCTATTTTATGCAATCTTCTCTAAGGATCGATGTAGGGAGCTTGAACCAACATGCACAGCAGCCAGCTGATGAGGAAAAAGCTATGTTGGTTGAGCAAACGATTATCGTAACCAATGAAGTACTATTAATGAAAGTTGTTCATTTTATGATCATAAGGAAAGCTGTTAGGTATTTCCTTACTGTAAGGCAAGCCACTTGGGGTAAAAAAATTAACATATCGTGTAACATGTCGAACTACATATCAACAGCTGACGGCTGAGCTCTTCCCTTTTTCCCATTTTTCGGTCTTTTGGTATGGAATACTGCAGCCATTGACCAGAATGGCAGCATTATTCCATTTCGTGAGACGAAAAATAGGAAAAAGTACAGCTGTCAACTGCGGATATGTAGTTGGCCCCTGGCCAGAAGACAGCGCTCCTGGCAGTCATTATTTTTTTGGGTCGGCTATACCTCCTACCTACACTTTCTTCGAAGGCTGAACGTAGGGAGTAGTGAGCTTGAACCAACATGCACAGCCAGCTGATGGGGAAAAAGCTGTTTGCTTGAGCAGACACATTATCGTAACCAATGAAGTACTACTGAGATGTGATTATTGCTTAGCACTGACGAGGACACATGAAGGGTAACCCCATGAAAGATAATTCGGAGTTAATTATAGGTACAAAATTCTTTAAAACAAAATCAGCTTGAACCTGCATGTAAAATAACAAACACCTTGAATGGTAGTTACAAGGTTCTTATGCAGCTATAGTTCCAGTCCCGTTCTTTTCATGTCGGAAAATATGACCAAGGTTGTCGTTATGTAAATTTACCAATGACTTTACGAACAAGGAGGGTTACTTCCATGCTGCTGATTTACAGCATAAAAGGACTACTAATTGCCTATTGTATGCAATATTCTCTAAGGATCGATGTAGTGAGCATGAACCAACATGCACAGCCAGCTGATGGGGAAAAAGCTGTTTGCTTGAGCTGACACATTATCGTAACCAATGAAGTACTACTGAGATGTGATTATTGCTTAGCACTGACGAGGACGCATGAAGGGTAACCCCATGAAAGATAATTCGGAGGTAATTATAGGTACAAAATTCTTTAAAACAACCAATAGCGATCTGTGGCAACGTTGTATCATTTGCGTTCCCTCAAAGTATAACTCCCTGAATCTAGGTACTTGATTATGATATCTTGTTTTGTTCTTCAAAAATACCTGTATAATATGGTTGTTCTATGTAATGAATTGCGTTTTTCATGATACATACCTAACTCCCACATCCACTGAACATAATCAGCTTGAACCTACATGTAGAATAACAAACACCTTGAATGGTAGTTAAGCTATAGTTCCAGTCCCGTTCTTTTCATGTCGGAAAATATGGCCACTGTATATATAGGTTGTCGTTATGTAAATTTCTCAATGATTTCACGAACTGTTGAATTAAATAATTAATTGATAATAATTAGGTATTAATTCTTAATTTATATTTTACATTAACATTTATACAATAACTAACTTACTATTGTTATAAATAATATCCAGTGATTACTTGATCATATGTAACGATACAGTTATCATTATTCGACTGGAAGGCCATTATTACCTGTGCTCTCTTATGAACAAAGTGGCTCTCCTGAATAAATCATATTTTTTCGTCCTCTATCATCCAGCGAGTTTTTCATTTTAACATGGTGTCAGGTGATCTCAATCGTCATATCAAGTGGTTCGTTTTAATTATTTTCAATTTCGATAATCTTTATGCAGCGTGATTCGGGCATTGATGATTCGGTGTATCAACGGAACAGTCTTGTGGCCGGCAACCCATCGGCTGATGAGCATAAGATTACCGTGAGTACCACTGCAGCCCAGCAAACCATCATGACTACGATTAATTTACCGCCGAGCTTCGGATCACTGGAAATCGACGGGGTTTCCACCACTAATTTATCAAAAAAGTGGTCGGATTGGCACAAGCAGTTTAACCTCTACATCGTGGCTACGGGGTTTGATTCACAGCCCGACAGGCGGAAAGTTGCCATTCTCTTAAGCCTAATAGGAACGCAGGTTATGCCTATTTTCAACTCGTTCCAGGTCGACGAAAGTACCATCAAGTAAGATGAACTGATCGCCAAATTCGAAGAATATTTCACTCCGAAGAAAAACATCACGGTGGAGCGTCATAACCTCCTTACCCGTCATCACAATCCATCGATGAGTAAGTCACTGCTCTAAAAAACTTGAGCCATACCTGTGAATTGAAAGACCTGCGAGACTCTTAGGTTAAGGATGTCCTAATTCTCGGATTAAGTGGAGAAAATAAGAAAATGAGAGAGCGACTACTGCAAGAAACCGATCTTGATTTACCCAAAGCCATTTCATTGTGCAAATCTTATGAGCTTTCACAGCTACAAGCACAAGCTTTGGAAAGACCGTCCGAATCCGATCAGCAGATCAATAAAATTGCGACCGGTTCGCAAAATTCATCAAATCAACCTAAGTCATCTCAAGGTCAAGAGCGAAAAAATTCTGGTGGAAACAACGATAAATCCCAATGGAATAATCATCTAACGTCACAAGCAAGGTCCAAATCAAGACAGCGCTATCAAGACACGAGGCAACGCAGTAATGAACGCGACGGGAAGAAGTGCGGGCGATGCGGCCAAGTTCATCGGTATAAATGTCCTGCAAAAGGTGTCAAGTGCGAAACGTGCGGCAAGTACAACCACTACTCTCACATGTGCAGATTCCGAAAAGTGCAAACCCTTGATCTCCGCGATGACTGGTATGCCAGCGATGATAGCTCATCCGAAGGCGATGATTATTATGTTTGTCACGTCTCAACTTCAAAACATTAAGTATTTGGTCGGTAGAGCTCATCATTAGTGGAAAAACCATATTTGTGCAGCTTAACTGCATGTCCCTTTCTGTTTTTGAAAGTCTAGGTTTGAGTCAAAATATTCTTCAACCGTCCAATACGAAAATCACATCATATTGTGGTAATACGATACCGAGCTCTGGTTATTGCATGTTGTTATGTACAATCAGCGGTAAATCGTATCAGATTCCATTCGATGTGGTCGATATCAAGTGTCCTACGGTTTTGGGTCTAAACACATGCCATTCTTTGAATTTGATAAAAAGGGATCATTCAATAACTGATAATCCAGACGTAAGCCAACTGTTGTCATCGTACATGTCATGCTTCGAAGGTCTAGGAAAACTCCCTACTCCTTGTAAATTAACTTTGAAAGACGGGGCAATTCCCGTAATCGATGCTCCCAGAAAACTACCATTCAAAATTCACGAAAAAGTTAAGTCTGAACTTGCTAGAATGGAGGTAGATCAAGTGATTTCTAAAGTAAATGAACCTTCGGATTGGGTAAGCTCTATGGTTGTGACCACCAAAAAGTCAAATGATCTTCGAATATGCATTGATCCAAGGAATCTTAACAAAAATTTGAAAAGGGAACATTTTCAGCCACCTACTTTAGAAGACATTAGAGCAAAAATAAACAAAGCGTCGGTGTTCACTACACTTGATGCTAATTCTGGGTTTTGGATAGTCCCTGTAGATGAAGAAAGTACCAGGCTTCTCACTTTTAACACTCCCTGGGGTAGGTACAAGTTCCTTAGACTTCCTTTTGGTATATCTGTGGCCAGTGAAATTTTTCATGCAAAAAATGCAGCAAATATTTGGAGGTCTCCCAGGAGTATGCGTGTTTCTGGACGATTTATTAATTTTTGGTAATTCTATTGAAGAACACAACGCTAGGTTACAAGCTGTGCTTGATCGGGCAAAATCCTATATCAAGTTTAATAAATTGAGATGCAAATTCGCCCTGACTGAAATTAAATACCTTGGCCACAAGTTCTCAAAAAACGGAATACGCCCAGATGACTCTAAGATAAAAGCAATTTGTGACATGCCAGTCCCAAAAGATAAAAATAACGTACGAAGATTTTTAGGCATGATTACCTACTTAGGTAGTTACATCAATAACGTGTCAGAGAAAACTGAGCCCCTCCGATTACTGATCAGGAAAGACAGTGTATGGAAATGGGAGGCAAATCATCAAAAAGCATTCGAACGTCTAAAATCTGAAATAACTTCCGCACCAATTTTGGCGCATTTTGACGTCATTAGCCCTATTACTCTAACAGTGGATGCCTCGAAATCAGCTGTAGGCGCATGCCTTCTCCAAAATAACAAGCCTGTGGCTTATGCATCCCAAACTCTCACGAAAAGTCAACAAAACTACCCTCAAATAGGTAAAGAGCTGTATGCTGTAGTATTTGCTTGTAAACGCTTCTATCAGTACATTTTTGGTCAGTCGATTATTATAGAAACTGATCATGCTCCTCTAGTATCACTCAGTAGAAAACCTCTAGGAAGAGTACCACCTAGTCTACTATTAATGTCCCTAAAATTGCAACAATTTGATTTCAAATTGGTACACAAGCCAGGGAAATTTATGTACGTGGCAGACGCATTGTCGCGAGCCCCCTTAGCTGATACTGATGATTGTATTGATGAAATGTCACAGTTCATGTAAATTGGGTTCATGGTTCTTTGGCCATACATCCAAAGACCTTGGCTCAAATCCAAGCCGAAACGGAAAAGGATAACACCTTAACATTGATCAAAAAATATTGTGCATGCGGTTGGCCTGAGAATAAAAATCAATTAGAAGATTCTGTCAAATGTTTCTGGAGTTTCCGTGATGAATTGTCAGCTGTTAGAGGGTAATCATGAAGAATTCCAGCATTGTTGTTCCGAGAAGTATGGTGAATATTATTTTGCGCAAAATCAGCGCAAAAATAGTCATATGGGTGTGGAAAAAGCAAAAAGTTTAATTCGTGGTGTACTGTTTTGGCCTCAAATGACAACTGATATAGACAATTTTGAACTGTTCTGCTTGTATAAAATTTAAACCTAATCAAAGGTATGAGCCTTTGATTCCTCACGAAATTCCGAATTTACCATGGCAAAAGTTAAGTGCCGATTTTTTTGAATTTGAATCTCAAACATATCTTGTTGTAATGGATTATTTTTCCAAGTACATCGAGGTGATAAAAGTTAATTCAACCAATGCTGCGACAACGATAATGAACATGAAAGCTATTTTTAGTAGGCACGGAATTCCTATGGTATTACAAACAGATAACGGTCCACCTTGGGACTCCAAGGAGTTCAAAGTTTTCATGAATAATTGGGAAATAGAACACAGCACAAGTAGCTGTAATTATGCACGTAGTAATGGACAGGCTGAAAGCGGCGTTAAAATAGCTAAAAACATATTTAAAAAATGTAAAGAGGCAAATGTCGATTTCTTCTTAGCTTTGTTACACTACCGAAATACGCCAAAAGGAAAACTGGGTTCGCCTGCTCAAATTTTAATGTCAAGGCGTTTACGGTGTGTACTCCCAATTCATCAAAAACTATTGGCCCCTAAAATATTGTCTCCTGCTAGTCAAAGGAAGTTAATAATCGAAAATCAAAACAGAAACAAAGCACATCATGATGAAAGATCTCATACACTCAAAGATTTAAAAATAGGCCAAAAAGTATTTTTCAAGAAAAATACGAAATCTCATTGGGAGGAAGCAGTTGTTGAAAAATTTGCCGGTCCTCGTTCGTACTTCGTCAGAAGTATGAATGATTTTATCGCCGCAATCGAGTGCATATATATTTGCTGGTCCTGATCCTATTCTAAAACAAATCGCAAACGATCAACGAGTACCTATGCAACATCAAAGTTCGCCGAAACCTCTTTCACCCATTAAACAACATCAGGAACCAAACAAAGTAACTCCGGCAGAGCATAATATTTCTCAACCGTCATCACTTCACAACACAACACCTCCAAGTTCCAAACAAAACGAAGTAAGAACTAGGTTTGGAAGGTTAATCAAGGAACCAAAGCGCTTACAATTTTAGCTAAGATATCATTAAAACCTATTCTAATAACTACAACAATTGATAAATAAATAATAACAATAATAAGAAAAATATATATACATATGCAAATGAGAATGTATGTAATGTATACGAGTTGTTCCTTGTGGGGAACATAAATGTATTTATGCCGTACCAACTAAAATAGTATGTTAAATTTTATATGCAAAAAAAAGAAAAAAAGAGCATGTTGAATTAAATAATTAAGTAATTGATAATAATTATTAATTCTAAATTTATATTTCACATTTTTACATTAACATTTATACAATAACTAACTTACTATTGTTATAAATAATATCCAGTGATTACTTGATCATATGTAACGATACAGTTATCATTATTCGACTGGAAGGCCATTATTACCTGTGCTCTCTTATGAACAAAGTGGCTCTCCTGAATAAATCATATTTTTTCATCCTCTATCATCCAGCGAGTTTTTCATTTTAACACGAACAAGGAGGGTTACTTCCATGCTGTTGACTTACAGTATAACAAGGACTACCTACCTGCCTATGTTACTCGATCTTCTCTATGGTCAATGTAGGGAGCTTGAACCAACACGCACAGCAGCCAGCTGATGAGGAAAAAGCCAACGCATCATCGTAACCGATGAAGTACTACAGAGACGCGGTTAATAAAAGGCGTTAATAGTAGTTAATAAGAAGGAAAGCTTTTTGGTATTTCCTTACATCGTAAAGTAAGCCTAAGCCTACTTCAAGCCATTCCTTTTGTCACCCTTTTAAAAACAAACAGGTCTAATTAAGATTAAAAATGTCTAAATTAGACGGGAAAAAATCGCCTGTAAATAACACTATACTAAACTGCTCTTTAAGTGGTAAGTGCCTGGGCCCCATAACACTGTTATGACGTAGTCATATATTTCATTCATGACAGCGGTCCTCCCAAAAGGTAACTTTGGTTTCGCCTCACAGGGTGCCAAGCTCACATTGGCTTGGCTCGGTGCCAAGGTCCCAAAAGTACACATGGGACCGTCCCAATTAATCATCATTATCACCAGTGAATAATGATTTAAATTATTTTTACCAGCTGATGCTTTAAATAATCATTTGCCAGTAATTGTGTAAAAACTAATTGTTGATTGTTCCCCCGCGTGAACATGTTCTTTGCCATAAACATAAATCGATTTTAGTCTGAACCATCCCCAACTATTTCTGACGATTGTTTTAATGTCTTGTGGGTACAATAAATGTCAGTTATCTCCAGCGGTATATAGCCCATCTTTGAACTCATTTCTTTTGTTAAATGCGTAACGCTTTTAGCCGCGAGTTAAAATCTACTACCATTGTCAATATCAGAGCAACTGTGCCTTCAACTGCATCTTCGTCAAAACAAGCCACCTCGCATCCTACTACTACGGGGACTCAAAGGAAAGTTCCTAAATACAGTGCATAGGGCCTGGAATTCGGCATATTTGCATAAATATCTTTTAGCGAATTTTCGAAGAAAAGGAAGCTATTGTTCTCGGTCCAAAATTTTTAAAACTCGAATTTCCGAAAGATTTTTATACCAAAATCCGTTTCAGACCATCCTGAATTCACTGCCGAAAGACACCAAAAATTATATGTATATATATATATATATTTATATATATATTTATATATATATTTATATATTTATATATTTATATATGTATGTGTCATTCCAGACGATAACTCTCGAAAGAATTGAGATAAAAAGTTCAAATTTGCACGAAAAATCTGTCTTGGCAATCGACAGGCTAAGTTCGAAGATGGGCAGAATCGGGTCACTCTAAGGGGGAGTTGTGGGGAATTTTAGGGGGGGGAAATTACCCATAAATTCCCAAAATGAAAAAGTCTGACAAGTGACACCTCATTTTAAAGGTTTTTGTACGCTGAACACGATGGTGAAATCAGAATTGCGATATCTCATTCCATTCTCAAACTGGAGCACATTGAAGATGAAGGAACGTGGTTATTTCTTGAGATGTTTTTCCTGGTTCGTCTGCTCTAATCTGATAACGGAATGGGATATCGCAATTCTGACTTCACCATCGTGTTCAGCGTTGGAAAATCTACAAACCGAGGTGTTACTCGGCAAAAAATGGAACAAAAAATTTGTTAAGTATCCAATACCTACTGTTCTGGTATTCAAAACATTTTTGATTTCCCCCTCCCCCTCCTTCCACCCCAAATTTTACTTCGCGTAAAACTACTCCTGTTTTAATTTTGTATGGTATCAAGTTGGGAAAACATTGGCCGAAAATTAATTTTCAGAAAATTTTAGGCGGAGGAGGAAGATGCCGAAAACTTCGAAAATTCGCTCTTATAGCCATGCTGCATGACTGTGGTTTTTCTTTATTTTAGTTTGTATATCTCCATAATTTGACGTTCTAAGCGTTTCTACTCGTGTGAAAAATTTTAAAATTTGCATATATTTGCATACATATAATTGAATTTTTGGGCGAATTTACATATCCTTCGACAATTTACATCATATATACGAGAATATTTTCGAGAAATTTTTTTAAAAATATTAAAACCCCTGAAAACTGGCAAAAACGTCGGCGGGTGGGGTGGGGGGCAGACATCTGGCACACACAAGAAAAATTAATAATAAACGGGGGGGGGGGGGGGGGGGATAACCGGGCGAAAAACGTTGCTTTTGGATACGTATGAAGCTGCTTTCCTTGAACTTGGGCGTTAACTGGTATCACGTTTAAGGGAGTAGGTAGTTCAGGTGGAAGGTTCCGAGTGGTAATAAGGATGGCGAGTCGCAGGGGCAGGCTAGAAATGATTTAAGGTGAGTGATCCTTCTATTGCGTAACTTTACAATTTAACTATTTCTAATATAAGCTACAACGCTATGAAGTCAGTATTTTTAATCATCTCCCTCTACCTAAATAAAACATTTGCCGATTTTAATAATTTTTTCATACATAAAATGAGGATTTGCATATATATGGAACAATTTTGGGCCAATTTGCACGTAATGGCACGTTTCGAAGCATATTTGGGGCGGTTCATTCGCATGACTCCAGGCCCTAATTATCGTGCGAGTTCCTCATGTTACACAACATTCAGTGTCTACGATTTCGAAGGGCGGTTGGTCGGCTTTGTGTACTTGGCGGCACCGGTTGATATAGCTCGCTCACAAAGGAGCGCTACGAGACTAATAGGGCCGACGGACCCCTTCTCGCCCGACGACGACCTCAGGATGATCCTGGTGAAGGGGGAAGGGCCGCGCCTGGACATCGGGAGTCCCCAGGACTTCCGGGACTCCGAAGGGGTCCTTCCGTCACGGGAGGGGCAGGCGCATGCGCCGACGGTCCTCCTCAAGAAGGAGACGATCCTCCTCAGGAAGGCCTCTGGACCAAGGGTGGTGGGGACCCCTTTATGATGAACTGGCGGAGAGGGGGGTGGGAGGGGGACTCCTTTAACTAAAGCTGTGGTGGGGTGCGGGTGAGATGGGAAGTGGGGCGCACCTCCTTCTCCATGGGGTGAAACACCGAACCACAACACAGATCAACTAGACCGGAGAAGGAAGAGATCGCCCCATCAGGAGTAGGAACCCGCCCGAACGCCCCCGAACATCGCGTCACCCCGGGGCCCCACGACTTCATCAGGCTCTTCTTGGGACGACCGTCGCTGCTGACATGGGGGAAGCTGCTGGTCTTCTCTTCAAAGGCCACAGCTCCCGCCTGCAGCTCCTCATCGAGAAAATTCAAGCTAACAAAGAAAATCACAATGTCACTGAACAAGATCTCAAAGGTACGTCCAAACTAATCTCCTTAAATCTTCATCCTGAAACACCAAAAAAGTTCGACAAGAATCCTCGGCAAACAGAAATCTCTCAGCATGGCCTCAACTCATCCAACGTGGAATAACAAATAAAATTAAATCCACTCAACACTGAACATCAACTTTTCAATAACTAAATCAAAACATACGTAACGTTGCTCTGATGAAAATCCTGATTGCAAAGGGCCATCCATACCAAAATCTGCTGTTATATAAATTTTCCAGTTACACAGCTTGGGCATTTGTATGTGAACCAAGGTAGTACAAAAGCACCTACTAGGTAGGCACGTTGGTAATCACTGCAGTTTTGAAAACGTCAAAATCTGAACTTCGAGCCACGAACACAATAGACCGCATCGCTTCATTTTCGATTATAATCGAATCGAAATTTCAATTTTGACATGGTTAGCTCACAATTGGAGTAAATTGAATTTTTACCATAAAAATTATTTTTTTTGTCGAACTTCCTTTTCACTTACTTAATTTTCATCTTGAAAAAATTCGCAATTTGGAAACTGTCTGACAGAAAAAAGAACAAACAGGTAGTCCGATCACTTCGATGAGACGGTTCATATTGAATTCTGATGGTTGAGGCTGGTGCTACCTCGCCGTCTGACCACGGAACGAATATTCACTCTTATTTCGCAATACAGCAAAACGTCAAAGGGGGGGAAAAATATAAAAAAATGCCTTCCCCAAATTTTAATGGCTGATAAGCTTTCTCGTATCACAAACACAACTCCTTCCACCACGATAAGGAAAAACTGTACGATAAGGAAAAATAGGAAAAGAAGTTTCCTTCGTACAACAAATAAAAACTGTACAACAGATAAATAGGGATCTGGTTTGCGCATGCGCTGCGACAATTCCAATCATCACATCGCAATGGAATGCGCGCGAAATCGGTTCGTGGAAAATTTATTACCTTGGATTTAGTGTTCGCGCTTAGGCAGAGCCTTAGGAAATTATTCGTTCGACAGAATTCATGGAGAACCAGTGAAGGGCCCAACCCCCACGATTCCTGAAGATTCCATCAAAATCGGCCATAAGTTCGTGAGAAAGCAATTCTGAATTGACCGTTCTAACAGCAGACCATCATATTCTAGTCCTAGCCCAACCCGCATAATCCATGAAATGTTCAGCAAGGGGGACATCTAAGTAAACTAAATTTGTTCAGAAACCTCCCGAACGTGAAAGGCTAGTGAAATGTTTATTACGAAGAAAAAGTTTTTCCTCTCAGAAGTTAAAACAAAGCTTCCTCGAAGGAAAAGTGAGTAGGTACTGGGCGTTAAAGTCGAAGTCCTCAGGAAAATTACCTCGGTAAATTGATACGCGCGCGTGATTCGATACTCATCATCATTACAAAAAGAATATGCCTTGGAACTACAACCACTATACAAGGAGTAATGTAAGTAGGGCGAATGACCCCCCCTGCACCAGAACTGGTATATACATACATGTTTCACCAGCATTCAAGTCAGAAGTAATCTACCTTCCAGCAAAGCATTTCTCCGCAGAAAGGTATCAGAAACCCTAAGAACGAACCGAAATGTACGTAAACCACTTACATCTGTGAGAAAACGACACCAACTCATAAGTCAACAATTATTTGATGTTTCAAGGAAGCTCATGCAGGAAAATGTATGTCTGATATCACGTTCGTTCTTGAATTTCTGAAGTCCCAAAGCCAAACTCTACAATCAATCGGATCTACTCAATGCAACTGGATTTTGAAGCATTGTTTGGAATATAAAGCAATGGGTAACTCGCGTCCGCCAGCAATTTTAAATTGAACCACTTGATGAATGTATAAACAATACTTCGCGTAAGATTCCAACTTATCAAAACGATTAAGATTCCAACTTAGGATCAAAACTAAGGTTAATGTTACAAGACTGCGCCGCCACAAGAAATCCGAAATCAAAACAAACCAGAGGATTCAAGTGAAATCCGAGATGCACCGACAAAACAACTTCAGGTACTGGATAAAGATTGTTGAGCACAAATAACAGAACTGGAATGACAGAATAAATCATAATTATCCTGTACGTAAAAATCTAGTTCATCCAAGGATTTGCCATGGTTTTCCATGTTCTAATTCCATTTTTTGGGTATTTACTACGGAGGATCCAAGGTGAGGCTCTTGTCGGAGAAACTAGGTACCTAAAAACCATGATTTTGGTATTTGAAAATAAATTTGTGGCGTAAAAAGCGCCGTGGGGGTACAAGCATGGGTGAGAAATGCGATTTATATTACTTTCAAATGAAAGCAGGTTCCATTCTAAGAATTTTGAAACCAACCGCACTCTCCTACCATGATTTTTCTAGGATTCCTTCCTACATCAGTGCACCTCTCCCGCCGGGGCGGGACTCCCCCTGCCAATTGTGACGCAGGAAGTGCTGGAATCTTTGAAACATCGTAGGGAAAGAGATAAAAAAAAAAGGTCTATCCAAAATTTCAGTTTTTGTCGAACTCAAATGTTTCAAACATCGTTTTGTACAGTACCCCTAATGCCCCCAAAGTTCGCATCATTGTTTCACATTCTGAAGTGCACACATACAAATAGCGACATACTGATCGTACACCGAATTATCAAATGGTGTTCAGCGACAGATGGGAATAGCATGTAGGGAAACCAAAAGGGATTTTCAGAGTTGAACCACCACCAGACCACAACACCTAAATATTAGTGGTGCAACTTACGATTCAGGAACTGCAGGAATACATCACAGTAAACAACGATTTTACTATCCAAGTTGAACAGATTCAATACTTGGCACACTACTACTTCTACTAGCATACATGTTTTTTTCAACAACCAAGACACCAAGACGATCTACCTCGTCTGTCCTATTCGAACAGCGCTCTGTTTAACCGATTTCGAACAACTAACGAATGTTTGTTATAAGAAACAAATCCCCCCCAATAGCAAACCACTGGCGACAACATTAGTTTCAAGTTGATTTGATGTTAACGATTATATCAAAATGACGCTCGTAGTTCAGGGTGGAATAGGATGGTAAATATCAGTGAATGGGACCGCCTTTCCACCAAGTTCGTGATAGTTACGCTGAGAAATATTGTTATTTCACGGATAAAACATTCTTGAGGATACTGCTCCATCGACCTCGATAATTTTCATGTTCGCAATAAGGTATCCATAATAATTAACTATCAATTGGTGATGGGATTACGTAAATAATATAAAAATCACTTGAAACATACACCCAATGATTCTATGTGGACGAGGGGTCGATCACACAAAAAACTGTATACATTTTATAAACCAAAAATGGTATATCTCGATTTTCAATAAATTTTCGGTCCCATTCTGGAAATTAACCTCGACCTTTTAGGTATTAGCACAGCAGGCAGCTCGATTTTGTACGACTCAAAAAATATACAGTTGTATATATTCACTGAGAGGCCCACTGCTAATATACGAAATGCGGATATGGAATATAAGAATTGCCGACTCAAGTAATAAACACTTCAATCCTTAGTAATTCCGCAATTTTTGGATGGACACTGAATAAGCCAGTTCCTTCAGATGTGCTGACCTATGCGAATATTCACTCCGAACGTTAACATGAAATAATAAATACTATGGGAACTAAAATTTGGCGATGACCTTGAAAAAACATATTTAAAAACGCTGCAAATCCCTGCACAACGGTTTATTATTTTGTACAGAATACCTTTCTGTTACAGATCACAGCTCTTTGTATAGATAACCCGTCTATATAATATAATATGTACTACTCTATACATATTATGTGGATCGCAGATCCTCCGTAGGTTAGTACCTAACCCCGTACTCGTTACTAGGTACCTACCTAAATCACGAGTTAAATGTTGCTACAATAATTCTGTCGATGACAAGCAGTAACTAGAACGGCAAAAAGAAATGCAAATAATGAAGTTCTGAAGGAAAATTGTTGATGTGGAGTGAAATGGATGCGCCTTCTGCGTAGTTCACTTTTTTCTGTGCTCAATACCTACCTTCGTGGTCAAGTATAATGAACCGTTGTGTAATAACTTGCCCATCAATAATACTTCAACGGTTGTTCAAGTTGCAAAAGTACCGATCAACAAAATCCAGCCCCTTCTTGGTAGATGAACCGTTGTGTAATAATTTACCCATCAATAATACTTAAAGGTTTGTTCAAGTTTCAGAAGTACCTACCAACAAAATCCAATAGTCCATCACTTATCAAATGAAATAATATCGCAGAACAACCAACTCGACTTCATACAGCCATCCTTGATTATAATCAGGTGCTCCCTAGCGATGATATCCGGGCCGGATTTTTACCGTTTGATTCACGATCGCGTTGACGAAGCTTTTTGGTGCACACGAACGGCTGGACGTACAATGCTGCGGTTGGTCTCAAAAAATTGTTTAGCTCAAGACAAATTTAATAACGTAAAAAAACCATACCCTTCAATCGAAAGCTTTCGAGCTACGGCGTTCTGAAAATTTCAACCCCTATTTTGAACCCCTTAGAGATGACTGACAGTAACGCCGACCAACTAGACCCCGAACGGAACCTATAACCCGAATTTCATCAATTTTGTTTCATGGTAACTAAGAAAAGTGGCCAGTACGGCGTACAGACAGAAATTTTTTTATTGCAGTTTTGGATTCTACATACCTTGAAACGTAAACCATCAAATTTTGAGGGGAGTTAGCATTTTTTTTCATGCTCGATTCCAATGGTTCATTAATGAAAATAATAAACCAAAAATCAACGTAATGAATAACTTATGTTACCAACCATCAAGATTATTTACAATTTAAAAGGAAAACTACATCTAAGCATCAGTCCTACGCTGACTTGAGCTGATTGAAGGGGGTTTACTTGAAGCTGTTTTCGGAGGATAGTACCTATGAAAATTGGCCAAATGACTGCCTGGCGATGGATGCACACAACACCTGAAACGCCATACAGCAGGGTTGTCGACAATATTATATTCGGCTTCACCGGCAAAAAACGTAACTTGGGGGGAAAATATAAACGTAATATGTAACTATGATAATACCGCGAAATGCGGAGTATTTGAATCAAGTAAACAATTTCAACTCGATAACTAAAGTAACTAAACCTTCGATTGGGCTTCCTATATTCAAAGCTTCCCAATGGACTGATTAAAAAAATGATGTTGACGTACCTATTCAATTTTTCCATGACTTAAACATTTGATGGACGTAGAGTAAGCCATTTACATTTAATGCGATACAGCAGAGTTGACTATTTTTTATTCGGCTTCACCGGATAGAAACGTAACTTGTGCGAAAAAATATAAACGTTGTGACGGTGGCAATAAATATTATAGAGGTAGTGCTATTACGATGGAGGTTAGTCACCTTGAAGTTGTTCAAATGTCGCATACTTCTGCTATCAAGAAGTATGTCATGTGGGGAGGAGTGTGACGGTGGCAGTCTCGAAACGTTTGTTTTTCCGGTGAAGTTGGGGTCGTTTCGGCTGAATCCTGATCGATATATCCCTTCTTAACTGGTGATAACACCGTTAGTCGACAGGGGCGACTCTTGAGAGTCCACTGTCATTCTCCTCACACTCTGTCACAACGTAATTTGTAACTATGATAATACTGCTCGTAATGCGGAGTATTTGAATCAAGTGAATATAAACGATTTCAACTCGATAACTAACTACTCCTTCGATTCGGCTTTCTATATTCAAAGCCTCCGAATGGAGTGATTTACAGAAAAGTATGTTGAGGTACCTATTGAATTTATTACCAACGTAAACATTCGATAGACACGGAATAAGCCATTTCCTTCAATGAGGAGTACCCATGGCTTCTGTTTACATTACTTTTTCCATTTGTTATAAGAATTTAGAGACCAACCTCAACCTCCTACCATGAATAGTTCTTTTTCAATGAGCTTTCAATGTTTCTTCCTGGGAGGACAGGACCCCTTGACTATGAATGGCAACGGTACACCGATGTTTTCGTAACAGCGATGTTTTGGGAGGAAAAAAAACGCTGCACATTATTACACAACGGTTCATTATTTACCTGTATAGATGCCCCTTCTGCGTAGATCTGCATCACGCCCCTTCTGAGCCCCCCCACCCCCCCCCTCCACCTACACCCAGGAAAGCCTTAAATGAATTACTGCAGCCGGCCCGGGAATTACAGTTTAATAAAAAAAAACCACAGTCATGCAGCATGGCTATAAGAGCGAATTTTCGAAGTTTTCGGCATCTTCCTCCTCCGCCTAAAATTTTCTGAAAATTAATTTTCGGCCAATGTTTTCCCAACTTGATACCATACAAAATTAAAACAGGAGTAGTTTTACGCAAAGTAAAATTTGGGGTGGAAGGAGGGGGAGGGGGAAATCAAAAATGTTTTGTATACCAGAAGAGTAGGTACCTATTGGGTACCTACATAACAAATTTTTTTTTCCATTTTTTGCCGAGTAACACCTCGGTTTGTAGATTTTCCAACGCTGAACACGATGGTGAAGTCAGAATTGCGATATCCCATTCCGTTATCAGATTAGAGCAGACGAACCAGGAAGAACATCTCAAGAAATAACCACGTTCCTTCATCTTCAAAGTGCTCCAGTTTGAGAATGGAATGAGATATCGCAATTCTGATTTCACCATCGTGTTCAGCGTACAAAAACCTTTAAAATGAGGTGTCACTTGTCAGACTTTTTCATTTTGGGAATTTATGGGTAATTTCCCCCCCCCCCCCCCTAAAACTCCCCAAAACTCCCCCTTAGGGTGACCCGATTCTGCCCATCTTCGAACATAGCCTGTCGATTGCCAAGACAGATTTTTCGTGCAAATTTGAACTTTTTATCTCAATTCTTTCGAGAGTTATCGTCTGGAATGACACATACATATATAAATATATATATAAATATATAAATCTATGAATATATAAATATATATATAAATATATATATAAATATATATATAAATATATATATATACATATAATTTTTGGTGTCTTTCGGCAGGGAATTCAGGATGGTCTGAAACGGATTTTGGTATAAAAATCTTTCGGAAATTCGAGTTTTAAAAATTTTGGACCGAGAACAATAGCTTCCTTTTCTTCGAAAATTCGCTAAAACAGTATGTAAAACGGCAAAATTCGGATGTAGTTCTGAAGGTAAAAACTGTTGATGTGCGTACGCCGTATCATGCATAACTAGGTACTTCATTTTCGGTCTAAAAATCGTGATTTCGCACACATGCTCCGTTTGGGCCATAGTTGTCCCGAAGATTTGCAGCCCGATCGGAATATACCCAGGGGTGTTATGGGTGGAAAATGGGTGTAAAAATTGGGTTTTTGGTGTTCTAGTAAATTGAGCTTTTGAGGTCTCTTTTTCCATGTTTTTCAGGGCGAGAAGACCGTATATGAAGTCGATTTTGACCGAACAGTTCAAGAATTGAGGTTGTAACGAAGGTTCAGCTCCCAAAATTCATTTTTTATTCATCAAAAACCTGGGAAATGTTCTGGAATCACCATCAATTTGTATAATAGCACTAGAAAAAGTGTCAACAGGTGAATCAAGGCAATTAAATGGCACTATTAATGACCAAAGATCAAAGAAAAACGGAGTTATTGAAAAAATATAGTCTATTTCCTCTAAAACACGAAAAACGCAAAAACACTGTTATACCGGTTTCGGTGATCAAACCATCTTCAGTAACACACAATAACTCAGTATTGGTTATTGTGTGTTACTGAAGATGGTTTGATCACCGAAACCGGTATAACAGTGTTTTTGCGTTTTTCGTGTTTTAGAGGAAATAGACTATATTTTTTCAATAACTCCGTTTTTCTTTGAAATGGGTTTCCACGATTTCTTCCCGAGTGATTTAGTTCGTATCAAAGATCATTTGAAAAAAAAAAAAAAAAAAAAAAAGCGTAATTCTTGTTTTTGGGGGCCAAAACTGGTGGACACCATCAGAGCTATTTCAATTATTGCACGTGAAAATGAACAGCCAACATTTCTGCAGGTATACATATGTGACGAGGACTTAGTAGCGTTTTTTTTCTCTCCCAAAAGTGGCCATCAGGGTGGATTTCGTCATCAATATGAAGCAATGAACCTTCGATAGAAACATCGATGGGAAAACATCGATGTTTTTTCAAAAACATGGATGTTTTGGTTCCGATGTTCAACTAAAATGGAAGGTTGCTTGTCGATGTGGAAAAACCATCGATACATCGATTTTTTTTCCCCCGGTCTCTACCCTCGATCAGTTAGACATCAGTTGTTGGGGAAACTCTGACAGCTGATACAGATAAACAATTCCTCATAAGAGAGTGGGGTTGGTCTCGAGATTCTTGGAATCAATTTCCATTCATAAATATAAACGGAATCGTGGGTACTGTGTATTATCCAAATGTTAATATATGTGAAATATTACTATCGAACTACAACTGGTCAATAAACGTGACTGGGGGGGGGGGGGGGGGGGGGGAGATATATAAGAAATAATAAATAACATATGGATATGGAGGAAGCCATGTTCTTCAGATATGCAATATATAAAATAATGCAATAATAACGCAATATATGTCCTTGAAATATGAAATAATACTATAGGAATTACTATTTTTGGATAGTCCGCTTCACTCGAACCCCTACGCCGTCTGTAAATTTACCTACCTATATAAGTATACAAATAATAATAATAATAATAATAATCTTAACGATAAATAACTAAGCTACTGATAATAACAATTGCAACTAAGACGCCCGTGTCCATAATTAATTGGTATTGGGCAATCAGTTCTGTTTGTCCGTCATGAACAAATTCTTGTAGGTCAAGTTTTCCGTCTTTCTATTATTCTATTTCATAAGCACCTATAAAAATCAACATAATGTCAGGTGTAAACCGTATAATTAGTGTCAAACGATCAGTTTTGTATAATTGAAATTCGAGGGAGTTGCCAACAAGATTGCGACTTAAACCTTGAGTGACAACGTCAAAGCTCAAGCCAACGCAATTCAGCACTGATGTGTCTGTAATGGCGATATATCATTGGACTTGAATGGATACTATCACAGACGAAGGGATCGTCATCTGTTATATCAGCCTGGGCACTGTGCCAGATTACCCAGATCATTGTGTACTAAATTGTTCAATACGAAATAAACCGTGTCGTATTCCCTTTAAAAGCATAACAACTGTTAAGGGTCTCGAACTATGTCAACAAAATTGAAGCTGATCAATCGTAAATTTGTAGATTCGAACTGCCAACGAATTCAAAGAGTTTTGAAGGATTAGGCTGCCTTGCAAAACCATGTTCTCGAACAGTGAACCGGAGAAAAAACCTACTGTTGATCCTCCAGGAAATTACCGTTTACACATCATCCAAGAGTTAAGACCGAATTAGATCGAATGTAAGCCGATGGTGTACTTGCCAAGTCGAAAAACCAAGTGTATGCAAGTTCCATGGTCGTAGCTGAGAAAAAGTTGTGCATTACGCATAACAGA